>PVIH01024189.1:0-23284 GCA_004025045.1 Sigmodon hispidus
TGTGGGTCACTTATGTATACAATCATATCATCTGCAAATAGAGATAGCTTCACTTCTTCTTTTCCAATTTGTATGCCCTTAATCTCTTTTCGTTCCCTTATTGCTTTAGCTAAAACTTCGAGAACTATATTGAATAGATAAGGGGAGAGAGAACATCCTTGTCTAGTTCCTGATTTTAGTGGGATTGCTTTGAGTTTTTCTTCATTAAGTTGATACTGGCTGTCGGCTTCTTGTGAATTGCCTTTATTGTATTTATGTATTCTCCCTGTATTCCTGATCTCTCCAGAGCTTTAATCATAAAGGAGTGTTGGATTTTGTCAAATCTTTTTCAGCATCTAAGGATATGATCATGTGGTTTTGTTCCTTTAGTTTGTTTATATGATGGATAACGTTTACGGTTTTTTCGTATGTTAAACCAGCCCTCATTTCTGGGATGAAGCCTACTTGGTCGTGGTGGATGATAGTTTTTATACATTGTTGTATACGTTTTGCTAAAATTTTGTTGAGAATTTTAGCATCAATATTTATGAGGGAGATTTGTCTATAATTCTGATTCTTTGTTGTGTCTTTGAGTGGCTTGGGTATTAGGGTAATTGTGGCCTCATAAAAAGAATTTGGCAATATTCCTTCAGTTTCTACTGTGTGAAATAGTTTGAGGAATAATGGTAGTAATTCTTCTTTGAATGTCTGGTAGAATTTGGCACTGAAACCATCTGGACCAGGGCTTTTATTTTGGGGGAGGCTTTTAATGACAGCTTCAATTTCCTTAAGGGTTATAGGCCTGTTTAGGTAATTAATCTGATCTTCATTCAATTTTGGTAGATGATACCTGTCCAGAAAGCTGTCCATTTCTTCTAGGTTTTCTATTTTTGTGAAATACAGATTTTCAAAGTATGACCTGATAATTCTCTGTATTTCCTGGGGGTCTGTTGTTATGTCCCCCTTTTCATTTCTGATTTTGTTGATTTGAACACTCTCTCTCTCTGTTTTTTGATTAGTTTGGCTAAGGGCTTGTCTATCTTGTTGACTTTCTCAAAGAACCAACTCTTAGATTCATTGATTCTTTGTATTGTTCTTTTTGTTTCAATTGCATTGATTTCAGCTCTAAGTTTGATTATTTCCTGCTGTCTACTCCTTCTAGGTGAGTTTGCTTCTAATTATTCTAAGGCTTTCAGCTGAGCTGTTAGGTCTCTAGTGTGGGATTTCTCTAGGCTTTTCATGTAGGCATCTAGTGCTGTGGATTTTCCTCCTAAGACTGCTTTCCTTGTGTCCCACAAGTTTGGGTACATTGTGGATTCATTTTCATTAAATTCTAGGAAGACTTTGATTTCTTTCTTAATTTTTTCCTTGACCCAGAGATGCTTCATCAGCTTGCCTTTTGTCCCCTCTCAACAACATATCTTGCTCCTTTGAGGAAAAGAGAATTATTGATATGTGGAAGGGACCAGACAAGAATTTGTGGTGTGTAATATTCTTTATATAGTAGTCATTATACTCCATCTGGTTAGTGTAGACTATAGGTTCTCAACTATGCTAAATCCAGTATCCCCTTTTTGTAACAGATATTTTGCAGTGGCTTTATTGTCCTAAAATGCAGTGCACAGATGATATGACTCTGCAACATGACTTCAAAAAAATTAATATAATGCCCTAATTTTAATTCAAACAACTAGTAAAAGAAAATAATTTAACATTAAAAAATTAATATGTAAATGTTCAGGGAGAGTTAGAAAACAAAATATAATGGTGTTTATATCTATCCCATGAATGTAATACTAAAAGTGTAGGCAGTTACAGTGATTGCTTTGGTATTTCAAATACCACAAGGACTATTGATGTGGTTTTCCTAACCAAAGTAGTGAGAAATCAAACTTAAATTCTTAAAACAAACTTTACTCCATAATTTACTCAGTAATTGCATTTCTAGAAATGTCAGTATATATATACTAAAGCAGCACATATAACTTTTATGTTTACAAATAAAACAGACTCAGATTCTGTTGAGATGGCAACAGACAGCTTTTCTTTGTATGAATGTTCAGTGAGTCATTTGAAAGTTTTTTCAGATGCAAGATCAGGAGATTTTGTGAGACTGTCACGTACTTTGTAGGCCACCTAGTATCCCTCCACTATCTCATTCAGGGTTAACTGTGCCCCTCAAAAGCTTTGTCATAACTAAATAATATACCCATGTATTTATAAAATACCCCAAGAGTGATACCGCCTTCCATGAGAGGAGGCTTATGGGTAAGAGGCATTGTTTTTCTGTATTAAAAAGGGCTTTCTGTCACAATTTTGGTAATTGAGGTGAAATATTCCTTCTGAGCTCACTTGTCACTGGAGTGTGACAAACTGACAAACTTCATCTTGTTTCAGGGCATTGTTGAATGGTAGGCCCAATTTATGTTTTTCCCTGCCCTTTATTTTCTAGGAGTCATGCAAGCCCAAGTTGGAATACAAGGAGGTGGACCAGTGCCCATGGAACGAGGACAAGGTAAATATTAAATATCTGTTGTATATATACTGAACATGGAAATATCTGATATCTACACTGTCTAATGTGTCAGCCACTAACCACCAGTGGCAATTAATTAAAATTAAATTAATTAAAATTAAGTTGAAATTAAGTAATGCCTAGCATTCTTACTTCCTAGGCGCAACAGTTACATTTCAAGTGCTCAGTAGCCACACGTGCTGATGAAGACCACACTGGACATTGTAGATGTAGAATGTTTCTATGGTCAACAAGACTTCTATTGGCCCAGACATTCCATAGGGTATCTTCAGAGCCTAGTTCTATAAGAATTGGTGGTGTAGCAGATGTATTCTTTGTTTCCTAATAGTCTATAACAACTCTACTGTCCTGTTCTCAAAAGTATATAACTGTTAACATTGTAAAAAGTTTTAATAGTGAGAATATAGTATATGACCGCATCTGTAGATGTCAAAGGCATAAACCTTGTATCTAACTGAAAGCAAAGCAAAGGTCTATAAAACATAGTTACAAAGTGTTTGCTGTACTGTTGCAAAAAACCACTGTATATAAGAGCAGCAGCCCCTCCAGAATCTTTGCATTCTTTCCTCATATTACTGGAGTCCAAAGGAAAAGGAAGTACAGTAGTTCAATTAAAAACAAGGCAATAGAAAAAGGAAACTGAGTGTGTACTATACTCAGTCATTTCTATTTCCATAGACAACATCATGAGTTAGGAGGCAGTGCCACAGTTTTACAGGTAACAAAATGAAAGCACAGGAGTTGTAAGTTTCTAAATGCGATGTGGTAAGTGCCTGAATCTGGTGTTCTTCTCTTTTGACTTAAAAAATAAAATCTCTAAATACAAAATCTGCCCTCGTCGGGCTGTGATGACACACACCTTTTATCCCAGCACTTGGGAGGCAAGAGGCAGGTGGACCCCTTAGTTTAAAGCCAGTCTAGTCTACAACGCTAGTTCCAGGACAGCCAGGGCTACACAAAGACACCCTGTCTCGAAAAACCAAAAAAAAAGTAGTAATAACAAAATCTGCCCTCTTTCAATCATTCTATATTATCATTGTTAATTTCAGAATTGATTTTTAAAATAACGTACTTACTCGTTGTGTTCCTCCTGTGTTGCTTTGGTCAAGAACAGAGGGGCTTAGTATTTTTCTTATCTCATTCCCTATAAGAGAAACTTACTTAAAAAGCAGAATATTAAGATACAGCCCATGGTTTGTACACAGTGATTGGTGATTGAAATGATGAGTCTAAATCTGTCTCATCAGAGGAATGGCAACAAGATAAACTTCTGGCTGAATATCTCATCTTCCCTCTAAAGTATCTCATGCTTCTGTGCTGCTGGGTACTCCCATCCCATTTCTGTCAGTACATGGTGTTTCTACCCCAAAGTATCTTTATAGTAGTGAGATGGGCTTAGGCTTCTATTATATCTCTCCCTCTTCCCAGACTATTATCTCAGTGAATCCTCAACCATTTAACACGTACTTCTATGTGCCATCTTTCTTCCTACTATAGTTTAGCCCTGTCTTTCTGGTGCAAAAGCAATTGACTTGCATTTTGAAAGTATTTCGAGGATCTGTTGACACAAAGATTAAAGTGAATGAATTTTAAATGATTTCCTTCAGTACCTGAATAGGAAACAAGAATGTTTTCGTTTGTGACCAGATTTGTCTTCCTTTGCCAGAAATCCTTGTTTGATTTGAGCATTTGTAATGGTGACAAGAGATGTTTGAGACAGTGCTTCTTCCTTTCCCACCTCTTTTTTTTAAATGTTGGTTACCTTGTCTGCTAATTAATCTTTGTCATGTTTTTTATAATCATAGATTTGCTGTAGTAGGCTATTTCAATCAGAGTGATACCCTCTTTCCTCTTCTAAAGTTCATCAGCTACATTTACTTATTTGATATTTTTGACAGAATTTTTTAGACTTTAAAATAAGACAAAATTAGTATTGCCCCACTTTTGTTATGGGCTGTCTGTGATAAATCTCATATCACATTCATTAGAATTTTTTCATGTTTTGCTTCTGAAAATACATTTTTCTCTATTCTTTCTTTTTTTTAATGTATAAGAAGACATCAAGGAAAATGCTATAGTAACAGAAAGGAGAGTACAAAATTGCTGGTTATTCTTGCCTAAGTAAACCAGCCCATGGATTTCTCTTAACAAGGAGCCTGGGGGGGGGGCGGTGCCTAGTCAAAGTGGAGCTATTGGATAAGAGAAAAGTCTCCAGTAGTTTAGGAAATTTTATAGGCTGGGGCAAACTAATGAACTCTTGGCTTTTTACTGACATATGTAAATCTTCAGTCTCCATTTGTGTATATTCTTCCTATGTGTGTTCAAGCTATTTTAAGTGTTGCTATTTCTCCTTTTGAACTTACCGCTCACCTAGGAACCCTACAGCACTCGCCCGTGGGACCCGCCGGGCCTGCAGCAATTGAGCGAGTTCAAGGTATCCATTGTATCTGTGGGTTTCTTTTTGCTTGTGGTGTTCAGGGTGGGACGTTGAGAGGAAAACTACTTCTTGGCAGTCATCCTCACGTTCAGAACCCCAAAAGGGTAGTGTGTTTTGCAGCATTTTTGTTTTTTTGTTATTTTTGTGTTTTTTCTTTTCTTGAGGCCACAAGCCTAAGATAGACCTCTTCACACAGGGCAAAGAACATGGATGATATGGGCATCTGTCTGAGGCTCTGCTTCCTCCCTACTGGTGTCAGGAAGCTTGGATGGTATAGCAGTCTGTAAAGAGACAGCAGGTTCTTGCAGAGCTGTGACAGTGTTCATATGCCAAGACCCTAGCTCTCCTTTGTGACTCTGGTCCTGAAACTAAGATTGATTAGAAGGATCATAAGTTTCTTCAGGTTACTGTGCTAGTCCTTGGCAGTTTGCTCTCCAGCTTGCTCTTTTTATAATTCCATCCATACCTCTGACCTGGCACACATTTCTGCCTTCACCCTACTTCTGTTCTTGAGCTGCAAGAGGATTCTACTGTGGTGAGGTTTCAGCCACTTTAAGGTGTTTAATTATGTTGTCAGTGGTATAGACTTGTTTCTTGTTTTCGTACATGTATTTCAGAGCAGTAACTCCATTTGTTCTCTCTCAGTGCCGATGCAAGACCCCAGAGCAGCCATCCAGCGGGGAGCCTTGCCTGCCAATGTCCCAACTCCTCGTGGTTTGTTAGGAGATGCCCCCAATGACCCACGGGGAGGCACGTTAATGACTGTAACTGGAGAGGTGGAGCCTAGGTAAGTACTGATGTAGAAGGAAACAGCTTGAGAAGTTGGAAATTTTCCTTACATTGAAAGCAAACTCTTTCTGGAACATTTGGACCTACTTGCCTACTTGAAAAGATAAATAAGTATTTGTAGCCACTAAGCACTTTTTCTAAAGCATAATTGCATAGTTAAGAAGGTCACTTTGAGCCAACTATGACTACTATATTTTCAGAAACTGAAAATTCTAGTAATATATACCCAAACAAGGAAAACGTTTGGTAATGCTACTATTCATGACAGTAGTTGTTGATAGTGGTGGGATAATACCTTTAGCTTTTCTCTAAGTACTTAATTCAAATCACCTCATTAAATCTGCCTTAGGCTGGGGATATAACATTAGTGGTAGAGCACTTGCCTAATAGTCTTAAGGCCCTAGGTTAAATTATCAGCCCCACAAAGATAGTGAGACAGATAAATCCATATAACCTTAGAAATGAGTATTATTAGTCCTATTTTACACATAAAGAAACTAAGGCATATAGAGGTTAAGTTAGTGACCCAGATCACACAGACAATAAATGATAAGACCTAGATTTCAACCATTCAATCTGAATCCAGAACCTGCATTGCTAAGCATTATACTGCATAGTCCTTATAATAAGTATCCATGAATTAATTAGGGAAGAATTTTTCATAATTTTGAATGCCCTGGCCAAGTAAATTCTAGAATGCACAAATTTACATTCTGTAGCTTCCCTTTGATCCATGTGATGTTACTTTCTTATTACCATTTATTTATTGATGTTTGTATCAGTTTCTGTTGGATGTTTGCACACTGATTTGATTGACATTTCAATATAGGTACATTCTGCTTTAAAATATGTTATTTTTCTCCATCCCTAGAGCTTACATGGGACCACCACCACCACCTCATCAAGGCCCACCCATGCACCATGTTCCTGGCCATGAAGGCCGTGGACCACCCCCACATGACATGAGGGGAGGTCCATTAGCTGAGCCAAGACCTTTAATGGCAGAGCCAAGAGGACCCATGCTAGATCAAAGGGGTCCACCCATGGATGCTAGAGGTAAGGGGAAACTGCATCACAACTCCAACTAGTAGCCAGGCCCTCTTCAGCTCTCATATGGGACAGAAGTTTTTATAATTTACCTACAAATCTGATGAACTAGAAAGACAGTCTCATAGGTAATGAGAAATGTGACTAGAAGTAGCTACACATTGGTTTTCTTACAACTTTCTAGGTGGAAGAGATCCCCGAGGATTAGATGCACGGGGAATGGAGGCTAGAGCCATGGAAGCCAGAGCCATGGATGCCAGAGGACTGGAGGCCCGTGCCATGGAAGCTCGAGCTATGGAGGCCCGTGCCATGGAAGCTCGTGCCATGGAGGCCCGTGCCATGGAAGCACGTGCCATGGAAGCACGTGCCATGGATACCAGAGGCCCAGTACCTGGACCTCGAGGACCTATGCCTACTGGAATCCAAGGTCCTAATCCAATGAACATGGGGACTGTCGTTCCCCAGGGATCAAGACAGGTAATACTTGTAGCATCTACATAAAATCTTTATGTACTTGGGAATTGGTTACTGAGCTTGATTTTTTTACTGTCTTCTTGAATGAATCTGCTTGTTAGAAAGGAGAAAGTAGGCTCTCCGATTTTACTTCCTCATATCCCTTACAAAGGATGAATATTAGCCTTAATAATACTTAATATAAAAGAACAACCTTATTTTGCAATTTTAGTGGCCATTTCATTTAGAAAAACCTTTGAAAATGAAAAGGTACAGTTCAGTGATTATTCTGCACTGGGTATACCAACCAGCATCATGTACAAAGCATCCACCCACCTACCCACACATACACAAAACACTTGTGCAGATCTCAGACCATTAAAAAACCTCCCCCAAATGATTACAGTGTGTAACCCTCAGCTAGAGCATTTGAGGAGTTGAATTATTATCTCAGGATAGCAGAGGCCTTTGGATTTATTGTCATCACAGCATCTAAATGACCACTGGCATAGCAAAGGCAATCTGCATTGAATTTTGGAACTAGTCTGCCTCTTCTCTGTCTTCTTTACTTGGATTACTCCAGCTGTGTGTATGGGATGCTTTGTAGTAGTCACCTCATTGGTTGTGGAGAGATGAAATGAGAGTATCTTCCCAAGATGCCTTCATTTTTCCATTTCTTTCTTCCCAGTTTCATGTATCTGTGTCTCTCAGCTTATTGGGGTTTGGGAGAGAAAAAGGAGAGAGAAAAATATCAAAACTAGAATGCAACACATTCGGTGTCCAGTTCTCTAATTTTATAGGTTTGGAAGCTAAAGGGCAGAAAGTCCAGTGACTTGGCCAAACTCACCTAACTGAAAAAAATCACAGAGCAAGAAATACAGCTTGCTTTTCTGTTCTGCTGCTCTGTCTTATTTACATGTATATATGTGTTTGTGTGTGGATGTTTGCCTGATCCTCTTTATCTTATTATTTTTTTAAATTTATTTATTGTTTTAAAAGGTCTTTTTTTCCGTGTATCTCTCTGCTTACCCATCCTTCCCTCTTCCCAATCCCTCCCAGTCTGCCATCAGCCTCCCCCCAACCCTATGCCCTGGTCCCCTCTCCAAAAAGAGCAGGAAATCCCAAGGTGGGTCAGATCAGCATGGCTCATCCATTCCAGGCAGGTCAGATTTTCTCATCCCAATATCAAGACTGAGTTAGGTATTCCTCTGAAGAGAATGGGCTCCAAGGTGCCAGCTCATGCACAGGAACACAGTCTGATCCAAACCCTTGAGGTTCCACATATTGCCCATGCCAATCGACAGTGGGCTACCCTTGAAGGGCCTAGCTCTTTGTCCTATGGTTCCCTAGGGACTGTTCTTGATTTAATGGGCTCTCCAGAGCTCCAGGCAGCCATCTATGTGGGACTCCTCATACTCCCTATCTCCTTGCTCATACGGACTCTTCTCCCCCACTCTCCAACTGTAAGGGGAGCTCTGCCCAGTGCTCATCCATGGATCTCTGCCTCCACTTTCATTCATTGTTGAGTGTAGTTTCTGTGTTTTTTGAGACAGGCTCTCTTCATGAAAGCCTGGCTGACCTGGGACTCTATATACTGGACTTGCCTTGAACTCCCATTTGCCTGCCTCTGTCTCAGTGCTAGAATTAAAGACATGCACCACCACATCTGGTTTATCTGATTTTTTTTTTATTTAAAAAGATTTTTCCAATACCCACCACTACTCCCCCTCCATCCCCTCCTCCCCATCCTCCCTACTTACTGTTATACTTTTCATGATCTTTGTTTTTTTTTTAACTTAATATAGTCTTCATAAAGCACTTTAAATAATATTTTAAATTTAACTCCAGTCCATACAGTTAGCAGCATGTAGCTAAAAGTTTTATTGTTCCTAGAGTGGTTATATAATTTGTCATACAAAGAAGGACACATTCAAGAATGAAAGTGTTGCTAATAATTTACTCTGAGACAAAAGCATAAACTGAGACTGTCTTAGGCCAACCAAGGTATGTGGCCAGTCTTGCTAAGACTTATCTGTCTAGTACAGATACTCCAGGAAACTTCAGCTGGCTAGTTTGGGGTAGTTATTTCATACTACAGTTTCTTAGATTAGTATTAAACAGTATTAGTAAATTTCTAAGTGACAGTATCTAGAGGTGGTTCATATCCATAATAGATCTTTAAGGTTGATATAAGTCCCTGTACTAAGTATTAATGTAGATGGAACAGTGGTGTTATTTCAGCATTCTCTATATACCAACTGCTTCATGTACCCAGTCTTAGAAAAGAGCTGATGTATGTGAATAAGTATTCCAGGTGTCTGTATGAAGAGACGCAATGACAATGGCAACTCTTGAGAAAAATATTTAAGTGAGGGCTTGCTTACTGTTTCAGAGGTTCAGTTCCATTATCATGGTGGGAAGCATGGCAGCAGGCATGGCATGCATGGTGCTGGAGAAGTAGATAAGAGCTACATCTTGATCCATAGGCAAAATAGGAAGATACTAGACTTGGCTTGAGCTTTTTTAAAAAATTATTTATTATATATACAGTGTTCTGTCTGCATATATTCCTGCACATCATAAGAGGATGCCAGATCTCATTATAGATGGTTGTGAGCTACCATGTGGTTGCTGGGAATTGAACTCAGGACTTCTGGAAGAACTGCCGGTGCTCTTAACCTCTGAGCCATTTCTCCATCCCCAACTTAGCCTGGGCTTTTAAACCTCAAAGGCCACCCCCAGTGACCCACTTCCTCTGACAAGGCCATACCTCCTAATTCTTTGAAATAGTATCACTTCCTGGTAAATAATCATTCAACCATATGAGCCTTTGGGGTGGCCATTTTTACTCATACCACCACAACTGATTGACTCCCTGGCTCCCATTGGCTCATAGCTATATCATAATACAAAAATGTATTCAGCCCAGGTTTCAAAAGCCCCAATCTATCATAGTCTCTACACTGTTCAGATGTTCAAAGTCTCATCTGAGACTCATAGCAGTCTCTTTATTTAAGAAACTTTTTAATTCATTTTTATAGACCAACCACAGATTCTCCCTGTCATCCCTCCTGCTCCCCCAGCCTCCCCTGCCTTGACCCACCCCCATCCCCTCCTTCAAAAGGGCAAGGGCTGCCATGGGGAGTCAGCAAAGCCTAGTATATTCCTAAAACCCTCCTCCATGCATCAAGGCTGAGCAAAGTGTTCCAGCCATAGGTAATGGGCTCCAAAAAGCCAGCTCATGCACCAGGGATAGATCCTGATCCCAGTGGCAGGGACTCCTCAAATAAACAAAACTGTCCTGTGTGCAGAGGGCCTAATCTGGTCCCATGCAAGCTCCACAGCTGTCAGTTTAAAGTCCCTGAGATCCTACTAGCTTGGTTCAGTTGTCTCTGTGGATTTCCCATCATAATCTTGACCCCCCCTTGCTCTTATAATCCCTCTTCCCTTAGACTGGCGCTTGGCTATGAATCTCTGCATCTGCTTTTATCAATTACTGATAAAGACTCTATGACAGGGTAGTCACCAATCTGATTATAGGCAAAGGCTAGTTCAGGCACACTCTCTACTATTGCTAGTAGTCTTAGCTGGGGTCTTCCTTGTGTATTTCTGGGAATTTCCCTAGCACCATTTCTCCGTAACTCTATGTCTCTATCAAGATACCTTTCATTGCTCTCCCACTCTATCCCTGTTCTATCCCCCACTCCCTCCCCTCTATTGGCCCCCTTGCCCCCAGTTTAATCAAGAGATCTCATCTATTTTATCTTCTCAGGTTAGTCCATGCTGGGTCCTTGTTAGCTAGCTTCTCTGGAGCTGTGGGTTGTAGTCTGGTCATCCTTTGCTTTACATCTAGTATCCACTCATGAATGAGTACAAAACGTGTTTATCTTTCTGAGTCTGGGTTATTTTGCTTTGGATGGTATTTTCTAGTTCCATCCACTTGCCTGAAAATTTTATTATGTCATTGTTTTTTACTGTTGAGTAATATACTCCACTATATATATATGTAGCACATTTTCTTTTTCCATTCTTAGGTTGAGGGGCATCTAGATTGTTTGCAGGTTCTGGATATTATGAATAATGCTACTATGCTACTATAAACATAGTTGAACAAGTGTCCTTGTAGCATGATTGAGCCTTCCTTGGGCCCAAGTGTGGCTCTTAAGGTAGGCTGATTCACAATTTTCTGAGAAGTTGTCATACTGATTTCCAAAGTGGCTATACAAGTTTTGCATTCCTACTAACAGTGGAGTACTGTTCTTCTTGCTCCACATCTTCTCCAATAGAAGCCATCATCAGGATTTTTGATCTTAGCCATTCTGGCGGGTGTAAGGTAGTATCTCATAGTCATTTTGATTTGCATTTTCCTGATGACTAAGGATGCTGAGCACATCCTTAAAAGTCTTTAGGGCATTTGAGATTCTTCTGAGAATTGTCTGTTCTGATCTGTACCATTTTTTAATTGGATTACTTGGTGTTTTGATGTCTAGTTTCTTGAGTTCTTTATATAATTTGGAGATCAGCCCTCTGTCATATGTGGGATTGGTGAAGATCTTTCCCATTCTGTAGGCTGTTGTTTTGTCTTATTCACCATGTCCTTGGCCTTATAGAAGCTTCTCAGTTTCAGGAGGTTCCACTTATTTATTGATTGTTGCTCTCAGTGTCTGTGCTACTGGTGTTATATTTAGGAAGTGGTCTCCTGTGAGGAAGTGGTCTCCTGTGCATGGCAGTCTCTTAATTGTAAACTCATAAAATGAAAAGGTCCATCACAAACTTCCAACGTACACTGACACATAATATACAGTACCATTCAAAAGGGAGGAAAGGGAGCATAATAAGGAAACCAGACCAAAGCAAGACTGAAAATCAGCTGGGCAGACTCCAGACTCTGGATCTCTATGTTTGATGTTGAAGACATCATAAGATCTCCCAAATACTTTCTACTTTGTTGACTGTAACACACTTCCCTCTTGGGCTAGGCCCATACCCAATCTGTGGCTTTTCTTGGCAGATATCCCATGACTGGCATCTTCAACATCTTGGAATTTCCAATGAAATCCAGGCTTTACTTTCACAATTTCATACAAGGACACCCTTGGCACATGCCTGGCCTCAGCAGCTTTCCTTAGCCTCAGAGGAATATTCCACAAGCCCTTTTTGTATCATTGACTCTAAAGCAAGAACCTTTTTTGACCAAAGATACCAAGTTCTATTGCTTGATGAGGCTAGAATTAAGTCTCCTTGTTCATTTACATTTGCATCAACCTTTTTGTTTCCTTTACTGCTTAAGCTTTTCTTTCATTCTTTTTCACAAGTTGAAGCTTAGCTGGGTAGGTCTTGCCCTGAGGTCACCACTCCCTTTATTATATTTAGCACCAGGCTTTTCTTTATTTATCTCCTTGGGCACTGATCTAGGCTTCATTACTCTTCTTGGTGCTTCTTTTCTCCTCAGACTATACATTTTATATTTTTTTCATGCCCATCTTGCTCCTTTTCATTATATATCTACATAAGAATGGCCACTAACATCTATACAACAGTCAATACTTGACAATCTTGAAGTCTCTGCTAGTACCATTAATCCAAAACTGTTCAATTTAGCTTCAGATTTTTAAGATTCACACACAGCTGCATTCTTTACCAAAATGTCCAAGAATGGTCCCTAGGCCACTTACTAATATTCTTCCCCTCTTAAACTTCTTGAGCTGGGCCCTCACAGTTTATATCACCCTCAGCACTGTCTTCCAAGCTTCTTCTAAGCTGGCCCATTAAGCTCTGCATAAAGCATCTAAGTGTTTTTCTAGTCCAGAGTATTCTATCAGCTAGCAACATGGCCGGGCCTTTCACAGCAATACCCCAGTTCCTGGTACCAACTTATTTCTTAGTCACTGTTCTGTCACTATAAAGAGACACCATGTCCACAATAGTTCCTAGAAAGTATTTAATTGAGGACTGGCTTACTGTTTCAGAGGTTCAGTTCCATTATCATGGTGGGAAGCATGGCAGCAGGCATGGCATGCATGGTGCTGGAGAAGTACATGAGAGCTATATCCTGATCTATATGCAGAGGAAGATTTTGAAAGCTCCCTACTTTCCAGTGATACACTTCTTCCAAGATGCTATACCTCTTAATCCTTTCAAATAGTGCTGCTCCATGGTGGGTAAGCATCCAAATATATGAACCTGTGGAGGCCATTCTTACTCAAACCACCACATGAGGTAAAAGAACTATTTTAGTGAAAAAATATGGACTCAGTATATTTTATGCTTTCTATTTTTTAAGTAAAATGTAAAAAAAAAAAAACTTAAACTATTTTTGATTAGATCATTATTATTTGTGATAATATAAAACATAATTTTATCCTGTGGAGTATCTGTCCCCTTTGCTGATGGTTCTTCACAATGTTATCATATCATCTATTCTTCCCTGGTAGTAATCTGAGAAAGCAGGTTTGTTAAAAGTTTGTTTGCAATAAAAGTATCTAAACTCTGGGTAAGAGCCTAAGTGTGAAAATCATACAGGTATAGACCACATCTAATAGCTATAGTATGTACATAGAAGCATTTTCCTTGGGTTCTGGCCATCTTTCAAAGAATTGGACTCATTAATAATTCTAAATACCAATAAATATGTTATAACTGCATTTTGTACTAACTTGAATAATATTTTTGGTCTGTATTAAGCATAAAACAATTGCAATATACTCTATAGAAAGCTCTTAAAAAAAAAAACAAGAGCTGGTGAGATAGTTCAGTGGGTAAGAGAACTAGCTATTGTATAGGGCCTAGGTTTGGGTCTTTGGGTTATCTGAGCACTAAAGGGGATATTCAGAGATTTTGTTTTTATTTTAAGAAATCTCTTAAAAGCAAATGTTGGGCTAATACCATCTTTTCCCCCAGCAACCTTACTATCTCCTTTCTCTCTCTCTGACACTGCCCATCTGTCTCATGGGATAGAGCTCTTTGAGAATAATTACCATGTATGTATACTTGAACTAGAGGTAAACAGTAGTTTTATGAACATCACTTCCCCAGTAGAGCAGTATACATTTGTGTAAAATCTAATGACTTTACTCTGAGCATTAATTTCTCCTGTGCTATAGTTTTCCCTATGCTTATTTGGATAAAATTTGCTGATTTGATGTCCCCTTCCTGCTCTGTGTATTATTTGTTATTGATGATGGACCTGCTATATGCAAGAATGTGTATGATAGTGGATTTTTGACTGAACACTGCCTTCTGCTTCTGCTAACAGTATAAGCTGATCTTTAGATCATTAATTCTCTTTTCACTCTTATCCATGCCAAGATTGGTACTGAGTTGAGGTTCCATGGACATGAGGAGTTCTGTATGATGTCTCCTTTCTTTCTACCCATAGGTCCCAGTCATGCAGGGAGCAGGCATTCAAGGAGCGAGTATGCAAGGTGCAAGCCAACCTGGTGGCTTTAGTCCTGGACAGAGCCAAGTCACACCTCAGGATCACGAGAAGGTAAGCAATACGGTCTGAGTGCCTCCCTGTGCATAAATCTAGTCTTTTTTATCTTTTTATAGTTAGCATGATGATCCTGGGTCTTCAAAGTCCTTTAGGAGGTGATGTTCACTCTGACTTAGAAATATCTAATGATCTTGGCTGAGCATTTGTGGGGCCTGATTATAAAGTTTTTAAGTGAACATAATTGGCAACTTATTTTACATTTCAGACTCATCTATAAATGTCAAACTTTTTATGCAAGCCAAACTGACCTAAAAATCTAAAGCTCCTTTCTGCCTCTCCCTTGTTAATAGTTTCTCAGTCCCACCTATCCCAGAGATCCAGACCTGTAGTCCCACAGCCACCTAGTCCCAAATAATCATACAAAGGCATATATAAGTTACAAGCTCTTTTGTCTACTGCTCAAGCTTATTACTTGCTAACTGTTACACTTTAAGTTAACCCATGTTTCTTATTTATGTTTAGCCATGTGGCTGGTACCTTTTTGCTCACTGCAGCATTCTCATCTTCCTTTCTCTGCAACTTCTGGCATCTCTCTCTTACTCCACCCTCCTTCATCTTTATCTCTGCTTGGATTGCCCTGACATAGGCCAAAACAGCTTCTTTATTAGCCAATGGTAATAAAGCATATTCACAGTATACAGAAAGACATCCCATGTTACCCCTATCTACCAGTACTTAAAAACAACAGCAGATTCACTATAAGTATATCTTTCTGTTGTTATGCTTGGATATTGTTGGGAGCTTGTGTCTAATGGGAAGGGTTAAAGTTATGAATAGGGAAACTCAAAACAGGGCTACAACTAAAAGAGTTCCAGTGCTCATAGATATCATCTTGGTATGCAGAAACTTTTTCTCACCATTTTCTTTTTTTTTTCTTTCCTGCAGTTTGTTTTGTATGAGAGAGAGAGAGTGTGTGTGAAATTATCCTCCATTTTCCCATTTTGTTTCATATCTTATGACAGTAGCTTTTTGGACAGAAGCTGGTGGTGGTTTTGTTTTATTTAGTTTTATGACTCATTAAAAGTCAACCTTATTTTCCTTTCTACAGGCTGCTTTGATTATGCAAGTCCTTCAACTCACTGCAGACCAGATTGCCATGCTGCCTCCTGAGCAAAGGCAGAGTATCCTAATCTTAAAGGAACAGATACAGAAATCCACTGGAGCACCTTGAAAGGTGAGCTGACTGAGTGGTACCTGGGCAGAACTAAGTCCTTGTATATTGGAGTATATAACTTCAACCTTTCATAACCTAATGTTCTCCATGGCCCCAATCTTCACTAGACTCTGTTTACCCTTCAGTAGTCCGCACCTCTGGGGATAGGGTAAAGCTTTAGAAAATTTATTCAATTATTGAATTATTTTCAGCCTTTTCTGATGATGAAATTAAAAATTTAGTGTCCATTACCCAAAATTAATAATAAAGGAAGTTAAAGGTAGGCCCAGCAAGATGGCTCAGTAGGTAAAGGTACTTGTTGCCAATTCTGATAAACTGAGTTAGATCAACAGAACTCACATGGTAGAATAGAACCAACTCTTCTCAATCTGTCCTCTGACCTCTACATGCACAGTAGTAGTGTGAACCCATAATAAATAAATGTAAGTGACAGGAAAGAAGTAGGTAGGTAAAGCTGAAAGGCCCTGATTCCTGAATCTCATTCCTCCAACAGAACCTATCAATGGAGTTTGGCATGTATCATTTCATGATTAGTTATTTTATTCCAAACTATTTTTTCAAAATGGGGGAAATACTCTCTAGGCTTCTAGTTTTTGGTTTTGTGTGCATATGTGAGGAGGGGGTTGGGGGGTCTCAAATAAGTCAGGCTAGCTTTGAACTTGCGATATAGCTTATAAGGACCTTGAACTTCTGATCTTTCTGTTTCCACTTTCCAAGTACTAAAATGACAGGCATGCAATACCACACTCTGCTTTTGAGGTACTGGAGATCAAACCTGGGATTCATGCATTTGGGGAATGTGCTCGACCAGCTAAGCTATACCCCAGCCCTTGTAACAAATATTTTGATGGTTCACTATTACAAGCCACTTAAAGTAGTAGATATCCCTGTCAGCATTTGTGTCTTTATATTTTAAAGATAACAGCATAGTACCATTATTTTCCTTGTTCATTCGCCAGGTAAGAAGGAATGAAGTGCACTTGCCTCATAATCATGTGACCAAACTTGCTATATAAATATTGTCTTGATTTCAAAAGTTTTTCCATATCTTTTGTCATAAACAATTCTGTTCTCTTTTGTCATAAACAATTCTGTTCTCTGAAAGCAATTTAAATTTTATATTGTCCTAATACCTGTTGGATAATGTCTTCTTTGGAATTTTTACTTATTAAGCCCATATGTTTTATACTTCCCATGTACATGTTACCATATAACAGTGAACTTATGATAATTATCAGTCTTACAAACTATACTGTAGTCTGTATTTGTAGTGCTTTCAAGGCTTCTAAACTGCAAATGTGCATCCTATCCACTGAGACTTTAAATGACTGTATTCTAACTGGAAGTGATCTTAGATGGTCGGATAACTAGACTTTTAATATATCCTACTTTACCTTTTCTTCCATATATCTCAGACATTCTATTTTCTTTATTAAAAATATGGACTATAATTGTAGGCATTTACTTTGAAAAAATTATATCAGAGAAGACATTTTCTGCAGTTTGAGAAAAATTACTGGTTTTAGAGTGTGAATATAAAAGTATTCCTGGAAGTTCTTTGTGTACTCTTAATTCTATCTCATTTCCCTTGCATACAGGGCAAGATTTTCTAGAATTTTTATTTTAACCCTTTGAAGCAATCAGTTTCATAGGAAGTTGTAGAAATAGTACAAAGGACCTCATAGCCTTCATACAATTTCCCTCAGTGATAGCATCTTACATGTTTGCCTTGTAGTACAAGTCCAGGCAGTTGTCCTTGGTATATTACTATTAACTAGACTACAAACTATATTCAGTTTTTACAACTCAGTAATTTATACCAGTGGATGTGAAGCCACAACTGTAATTTTATGTGAGTAAACTCTCTTATAGATATTTATGCATGTTGTAACTGAAGTGTTGGCTTTTCATCTAAGCTTTAAAGTTTTGGTTCCTTTTTCCCATCACAGACAGTGTTATTTTCCACTACTGATGATAAGTAGTTCATGAACTGTAGAAATAGCTCAGTTTCTTTTTTTCCCTTATCACCACTTTTATTGAATTCTTTTTTTTATTATGAATAAAGTCTCATTTTTTAACCATATATCCTCTTGTTCAAACTCCCTTCCCCCTCCTACCCTCCCAGTCACTCTCTCTTCTCCCATCTCCTTATCTCTTCCCCACCAAGGGCAGGAGGTCCCAAGGTCCCAAGGTGGCTTAGTTCAGCATCCACTCCAGGCAGATCCGCTTCCCTCATCCCAACATCAAAACTGGGTCAGGTGTTCCTCTAGAGGGAGTGGGCTCCAAGGTGCTTCAGATCTCAAGCTGTTCAGTGGTTGTGGTTTGCAATATAGCTCAGTTTCTAAAGTGCTTGCTACACAAGCAGGAACACCCAAGTTCAAACCCTAGAACTTACATGAAAAGTTGGGTGCAACAGCACACTCTGGTAATCGTAGCTGGGGAGGTGGAGACAGGAAGATCCTTGGGGCCTGCTGACCAGCGGGCCTAACCTAATCAGTGAGCCCCAGATCCCAGCGAGATACCCACTCTCAAAACCCAGGTGGTTGGCTAACCTCAGAATTAACACTTGAGGTTGACTTGGACTTCTTGCCTATGCACTCATCTACACATATGAGAAAGAGAAAGGGAGGTAGTTCTTACGTAAAGGAGGCTTCCTGCCTATGGTATACTTGTCTATTTCTATAGACATTTTATGTTGTCACAACATTAGAAAGTAGTATGCCACTGTCAGTTCAATAGGTGGAGATCAGAGATACTGGACATCCCATAATGATGCATAGGACATCTTCCTCATTTCCTCTGAGACAACACTTTGGCTGAAAGTGTCCATGTGATGCTAAGGCTGAGAATGGACAATGAGGAGACATGACATGAGGTAGACACTGACTGATTGATCTTCAGCACCTCCTCCCTTCCCTTCGTCCAATTTTGGCTTTCTTTTTTATGGGAGGAGTTATTTTTTCCTTGTGTTTAGGAAATAGAAGTCCCCTTATAATGGCTTTCTCCAAACTTTTTCTTACAGGTTCTCAGAAATATAATTCTATAACATTGTTGAAATATTGAAAACATGGTGACTTCTGCATTGTTAGCTCCGATGACTCAAATTGGTGCCAGGTGGAGGACTCACATCACCATTTCTCCAAGTGAAAGCAGTTCATTTTGTCTTAGTTTGTATATTTTCTGTGACATTAAATGAAGTTTAAACACAATTTTAACATATGCATATTGATATACATAACCCTTTTGCTTATAAGAAGCTAAATGTCAAGGTCAATGCTTAGATATGTTTTCTATTTTTGTTGCAGCATTGTCCATTAATCTTATATCGCCATAGCTCTATTCTTAACTTTAGCATAAACATTTATTCTTCCTAATGATACCTGAGTATTTCTCAGAAGCAATGTTTTCAGGAACTTTGTTTTTTGTTGAGTTTGTTTTCAGCAAGGTCATAAGACTTCACCCTTTGAAAACTTTCTATAGTGTCTGAGTTTTCTGGGGAAAAAAAAAAAACAAGTGCTTAAAACAATAAAATGGCCAGAAGGCCAACAAGTAAAGAGCATACCACAGTAATGTGTTCAGTTTAAACAGGTGTTGTTTGGTCAGTAGCAAGTCTGAACATACATAGTTCAGAGTGAAGATTGTTTTGACACTGGTTTGTGTGTTAACAAGCCACTGGTTTTCCACATTTAAATTTAATAAGGAAAACCAACTGAACAAAGTATATTTTTATCCCATCTTTCAGAAAATTGCAAAGCTTTTAGCCATATTCTCTAACTAAATTCATTCCAAGAACCTAAAACAGAAAACTCTAAAGCTTTTACATTTTCAAGTCTTTTAAGAGGACCAAGTATAGAGCACATGAAGGCAGATTGTCTGTTAGGGTTGCCTGCTTTTTTTCCAAGTACTTGGAAAGTACTCGGAAGATAATTAGTGCCATTAGCCTTTGCTACCCTGCAGGTCACCTTGTCTTTTGTTCTCCCATAGTGGCATTAAGGAGGAGCATGGTTTCCGCCAGGTCAACCAACCTCAAGACATTTGGAAAAGTTGCCTTAATAATCAGTAAAATTTACTAGAACAAATTGTGATCTTATTTATAGTCTCAGAATCCTACCCTCTGTGTTAGGATTATGGGCAGGAGAGTTAAAATCATTACTAGGCATATAAAGCAAATAACATTGCTTACATGCCAAACAAAAGAATGCAAAGAAATGAAAATTGAAGGATTTTCTCCATATTTTTACAGTGAAAAATATGTCCATACTATAACATGCCAAGAAAAGTGCAAAACAGCAAGCACTGCCTGCCTCGTCCACTTATCCCGGGTTCAACTAGGATGTTAAATATGTATGCAGTTCATTGTTTTTGTTACCTTTTATGCCTCCTGCATAAATAATCAGTAATGTGATGATTTTAGCAGCTAGCATGACTTAACAGCATCAATATAATTAGACAGAGATCATGAAGAAGGTATTTCTAGTTAGGAACTTGCGTTTTATACAACCAATTTCCAATTGAGATTACTGAAGCTGATGTTATTTGGTAAGCAGTTGTCTAATAGAAACCATATCCTGGCAATCCTAGTGATCATTTTCCCAAAGCCTCATTAAACTTAATGTGGTTAGCAGACATTCAAGTGGATAAATTGGCAAGAACAGTGGCATCCCAATTCATTCCTATGGAAGCACTCATCAGTGGTTTTACTGGTGTAATAGTACAGTTAGCTACCCCACATTCATGGCTTGTCCTTATTATGTTCACACTAGTGACTAAAAATGATCCTGCTAAGTCTTCAAGCTATAGCCTCCTAGATAGTTGGAAATGTAAATTTGTTTACTCTTGATCAATTAATGGTAGAAAATAAGTGATCTAGATTCAATCTGTTAAACCTGAGTTCAGCAGTCTGAGCACAATGAAGTGTGGGGTTTTTCTCTCTCAGAGGAGCCTGGGGCTTCTTTTTCTTTTGACTCACCATGACTAATATCCCAGAGCCAGTGTGGTTATTGTTCTGATTTTTAGGAAAAAATAAAAAATAATGACATTTAGGAAGTGATTTCTCAGTAAGAAAAATCTGGAAAATAGTCAAAATTATAATTTTTTTCTTTTTTTTACCAGCCATTCATAGACAAACCCCTTTAACAAAAATAATAGGGAGCTTCTGTTGAATTAAGTTATCCAATGATGTAGGCCAGGCCTTCCCAGCTATTTCAAATAATACAAAATGACAATATAGTTGACTTCTAGTTATGCAATTTTGATTACAGTTAATGAACTTCAGATAGAAAGCCTAGGAAAAGTAAAATTGTTCAGTAAGCAAAGATGAACGTTTCAGGTTTTTTTGACAAAACAAAAAAAGTAAACTGTTGGTCACACTGGATAAGATCCTGTTTAATGATGGCCCTAGTATAATATGGGAGTGGAAATCATGGTAATTTTATGTTGTTAATTATTTATGATTATTGTTTTGTCATGGATTCAATAAATATTTTAAAAGTCACCCTACTTTGACATCTTCTGTGAGGGACAAGTGGGAGGGGAGGTTCTGAACCAAAGTTCAGGAATCAACCAAGTCACCAGTGGTTAAATTGTGCAGGTGTCAACCAGCAAAGCTCATCAGCTGGAGTCAGTTTTCCCAGGATTTACAATTCTCTCCACAAAAAAAAAAAACCAAAAAAACAATATTCTTTGCAATTACTGTGATTTATGCATCTCCCAGGTTGTCAAAGCTCAGTATGATGAAGTTGAATGCAAACGTTTTTGGTTCTTGTGAAGCGCAGCATTATCCAGTAGTTGACCTGCAAACTGGTAAGGTGAAAAGCAAAGTGCAGACTACTACCCTGCTTTCTATAATTCAGAAAGTCTCTTTGTTGAAGTAGAATTGAACTTTCCTAGGATCCAGACTGGAGTATCGTTGACAGCATTTGCGCAGGCTTTTTGCCAAAGTCCGGGGGCCACATAAGAAAACTCCCACTTTAGACCTATGGGAATAAAGCAATAGTAATTACCTGGATGCAATGAAAGCTGATGATAGTGAAAATGAAGAACAGCCTCTGCTACTCCCAACAGTGTCAAACAAAAATTTGTTGTCTCGGGGCTGGAGAGATGGCTCAGTGGTTGGGAGCACCGTCTGCTCTTCCAGAGGACCCGGGTTCGATTCCCAGCGCCCACATGGCAGCTGACAGCTGTCTGTGGTCCCAGTTCCAGGCAAGCACCAAGGCAAATAAATAAATAAATAAATAAATAAAGTTTAAAAAAAAAAAAAAAAATTTGTTGTCTCACAGACAATTACCTATGCATGACTGGGTTCATCATTCTGTTCTTTGTTGGGGTTCAGACGGCCCCACCACTCTCTAAGGAGCTCTTTGGTAGTAATGATTGCTGAGGGAAAGATACATTTCCATAATTTTCTTCACTTCTGTAGCCACTGGTAACTTGCTAATCCTGGAAGCAGCCCTAATTAAACTTACCAGGTCACCAAAAAAGGGAAAAAACCATGAAAGTAGGAGAGGATGAGTTAAATCAGGAGTGGGAGGGACATAAGGAAAAGAGGGTCATAGGAGGTAAATATGATCAAAATCCAAGTACTTGACCATGAAATCATACACATAAAATTAACATTAACCTTACTGAGCCGGTGGTATTTATATATTTAGGGAAATATAGAATAGATGATGGACGAATGGCTGGCTGGATGGCTGGATGGCTGGATGGATATAGGCCATGAATTTGAGAGAGAGCAAGGTGATATATGGAAGGAATTAAGGAAGAAATAGTGTAATTATGTTTTAATTTCAAAAAATAAAATATTAAAATATATGTATTAAAATATAAACTCATTGTATATAGTGAATATGTTCTGACAAAAGCTTAAATTCAGTGTTGAAATTCTACTTCTAAGAAAAATTTTTCTTAACCTTTTTGGTCCCAAGTCCTAAGTATGCTCTCAGTCTTCCCTCATTTTATTGAGAACAGAGACATAAGAGATGTAATACAATACCATTGTTAAGTGGTAGGCTTTGGGGAGGGGGCAAATACACATGATGAGTTAACTGCTATATAACCTCTGTTTTGTGAACTTATCCCCAACCCAGACTTTACTGTGCCTTTGAAGGAGGTATTCTGCCAGAGCCAACATTTCTAATTATGCTGTGGATCTCAACTTCTCCCACCTTCCCTCTTTTTTTTTTCTTTCCTTCTTTATTTTGTATTTATCAAAAAAACAGTAAAAAGAATTTAAAAATGCCGAAGAGTTAACAATAACTATACAGAGGATAATAATCATAAGCATGGCTTATCAAGGGTGGAAATGCAGATAAGATTACTACACATATATTTTCTTTGTGTTCAGCTTTCCCTCTGAATTTTTTTTTCCATCCC
>PVIH01024190.1:0-23284 GCA_004025045.1 Sigmodon hispidus
CTCAGGAGGATATTCTCCAAATCCATCCATTTGCCTGTGAATTTTAGGATATCATTTTTTCTTACTGCTGAGTAGTATTCCATTGTGTAGATGTACCACAGTTTGTTAATCCATTCTTCAGTTGAGGGACATCTAGATTGTTTCCAGGTTCTTGCTATTACAAATAATGCTGCTATGAACATAGTTGAGCTAATACCTTAGGAATGTGAATGTGCCTCTTTAGGGTATACTCCCAGAAGTGGTATTGCTGGGTCCTTGGGGAGATTGATTCTTAATTTTCTGAGAAACCTCCATATTGCATTCCAAAGTGGCTGAACAAGCTTACAGCAGATGGGGACTGGAGTGTTTTGAATGAGCATGACTCTTATATAAACTTTTTCCATATTGCATCATTCTTGCCGATACTTCCATCTGTTTTTTCCACATTTAAGAAACTGTGTGACAACTTTGACTGTGGCTCCTTGGAGGGGTGTTTATCTAGCAGGTGCAAGATTCTGGGTTTGTTCCATAGCACTGTAAAGTAAAACAAGCAAGTATTGCAGAAATTACCAGGCTGCTATATGTATATAATCGGGTAATATTTATTATTCCAAAAACACTTACAGTATAAAGAATATTCAGAGGGGAAAAGGAAGAAGCAGCACGCAGGAGAATGCCACTGAGCAGTCTTTCCTAACCACGCTATAGATCCAAAAAGGGATCGGGCTCTCTCCTCATCCTGGGCTCTTTCCAGTTGACCACGACCTGCCCAACTCTGGTTCCTTGACATCATCAGAGTTTACCTGGGTAGCTTCTGATTTCCCGCTACATCTCTCCCTTTTGTCTAAATAAGAAAGTTCTAAACTATGTATAAAACTATATATTATAGGGATAATCATAAGGTTGTGTCTGGGGAAGGGAAAGGCACTAACATAAGCGAGGTCAAACTACAACTAACAAACAACAAATACAAGGTGCATTTTAATGACCAGAATGTTGATATAAGGCAATGCACAGGGATTGCTTCAAAGCTGTTTATCTCGAATAATAAAGTTCTAATACCTAAATGTTTTTGCTGAGATGTGAAGTAATAACAACCTCAACTATCCAGTCTTCAACACCATCAAGACCTGAGAAGGAAAATATATTACCTAAAGGTTGGAAGCACAAGAGAGTAATTTCCAAGATTTAGGAGAGGACAATGACAGTTAACTACCTGGACAGTCATCCACCACTTCTCTGTACAGTGGGAACGTCCACCTTTTTGGCTACTGGCCTAGGATGTCTGACAAGTCTCTATAGAAGCAGGGTATTTTTGTGTAAGACTGTCTTATTCTGTCCAGGCAGGCTTTGGCAGTCTCTATCCTTCATCCTGCTCATCCATATCGGATAGTGCTCACACTGACAGTAGTCGGGGCAAGTGCAGTCCTTTGCCCCTCAAGCCATTTTTCACCAAACAAGACAATCTCTTTGCAAGATGTCTGTGATGCACAACACCACCTTGGGAAAGTAACAGTGATGCCAGGAGTTGTCATGTCTCTCAAGGCCAAATTCTAGATAACAAAATCTTGAATGACATATTCTCTCGGTCTATGAAGTGGTTGAAGATGCCTATCTATCTAGTATCTTCTAACATGTTTCTGAAAAGCCTGAGTATCCTGACTGTTAGGTGGCAAATCTGAGTAGCCGTAATCTGCAATCCCAGTCAACCAAGAAAGTAAAGCTTACATTGTAAGAATAGGCATTCCAAGAATGAGTGTACAACTCCTACATAGTAATTTCAAGTATGACAATCTTATGAATATTAATCAAGATACACATTTTGTATCAAATGACAATATCCTAACTATATATCATTTACAAAATATCTAAGCAGAGTTATATAAAACAACTTTGTGTATATATTACAACAAATGTTATGACTAGCATAAATAATTAGAGGTAGAAATTGCATTATGGAAATGGCAATGTACTTAATATACATCAATGTGCAAAATATTTTAAACATAGGTAGACACATGTGCAAAATAGGGCAATTATACATTCAATTTAGTATCAATATACATATTATCCCAATCAAACATATAGATTAATTTCCCATTTGTATCAATATATAAGCATCTGTACCATGGCAATTCATTTTTCATTCATCCTTTGGCTAATAGTTATTTGCAGATAGATATAATGATCTTCTATCTATTCCGTTTTCTTTCTTTCTTTTTTTTGAAAGATGTTCTTACATCTACAATATCATTCTATCCACTACCCAAGATTAACTTATAACCATTCTATCAGAATGATAATTGTCTATAACCCTCCCTTGGATGAAAAACATCGGGAGAGGGATGTAGTTTTTTATTAGGTTACTTCATTCTGACTTGTGGGCAACAGTATCTCTGTGGGGTCCTGTAAGACTAAAACAATGGTTAAGTCCTAATGAAGTAACTATAGACATGTATAACCATTCTCATAGTACTGAGTAAGTCCATCTGAAATTCTTGTCAAAGACATGATATGAATCTAACTTACAACTGTCCTGAATGGTCTATACATCAAAAGTGATCACTGAGTGATATACAGCAGGTTCCTTCTTTCCTTGTCTCAAGGGTCTTTTTTTTTATGGTGGGGTCCCCATCTTCCTTCTGGATGCTTTGGAGAGTGCTGGTAGGAGAAATTGTTGTTTACAGTGGGGAGTCTAATAGATACTAGTATCAAGTGAAGATATTGAGCCTTCAGGAAGTATTGTGTGCACACAAAATTATTAGATTAACACAGTAGGAAATGCAGAAAGAAGTAGAATTTAAGATTCAAAATAGAAGTGTGATAATATTGGTTCCTATATATTTCATCTATCTTCTGTCTCACCCCAGATGGCTTTTCTGATGTGAGACAGAGTCTCTCAGGTTTTATTTACCAATGCACTTGGGTTTAGAGCAGGAGAAAGCCACTCATTCTACCTCCAATGTCAGCCCTGTTTGTGATCAAACCAGGACCACTTTTTTTTTTTTAAATATAATCATTAGATATAGATATACAGTTGTGAGAATTGAGAAATTACCCTTGGTGCATATCAGTGCCAGTTGTCCTTGTAATCCCCTGTAGTCCACTTAACACTTCAAAAGTCTAAGCATTCAGCATTCTTTTAACATTGTGAAGAGGGTTGTATCCATTCTTCTGTAAAAACAAAATTGAGACCCTGCCCCACCTTAGTTAAGTGAATCTTCCTTACCACACATCCAATTGTCTTATTGGCAGATGAGCCATTACTCCTTCTCCTCAGGAGGGTTCTCCTTTTTGAATTGGCTCTTTATCAATCTTGTTGGTACCCATATTTTCTCTTTTCCTGTGGAAACAAAAGCAAAACCCCTACCCCATTGAAGCACATATCCTGGCTTCCATTCTGAAGTTAGTACATCCTTGAAATAAACAGGTTGATTCAACTCAGGAGTCCTTTCTGTTACCCAGTGTCTCTCTGTAGCTGAAGTTCCTTTCTCATCAGCATTAAGAAAGTTTAATGTCAGCAAGGCACTATGTAATCTCTCCCTGTTTTTTTTTTTATACCACCTTTCTGTTTATGAAGCATCTCTTTCAAGGTGCAATGGGATCTTTCCACAACTACTTGTCCAGTGGGATTGTGTGGTATCCCAGTAAGGTGCTTTATCTCATAATATCCAAAAGTCTGCCTCATTTTCTGGGAAGCATATGCTGGAGCATTGTCAATCTTAATTTGATCAGGAATTCCCAACATGGCCATGGCTTCCAGAAGATGTGTGAGTACAGAATTAGCATTTTCAGAACTAAAGGTAATAGCCCACTACATTCCTGAGTAGGTGTCAATGGTATGATGAACATATTTCATCTTACAAAATTCTGGAAAGTGAAACACATCCATCTGCCAAATCTCATTGCTCTTTGTACCCTTGGGATTACTCCCAGCAGGTAAGGATGGTTGATTATAGAGGGAACACTTAACACACTTTCGCAAAATTGCCTTGGTTTGATGCCAAGTGATGGAAAAGCTCTTCTTTAAACCCTTGCTATTGACATGATGCTTCTTGTGAAATTCTGAGGCTTCTATTACATTTCCTATTAATAACCAATCAATTTCATCATTACCCTGATCCAAAGGGCCAGGAAGGCCTGAATGAGCCCTGATATGTGTTATGTGCATAGGGTGTGTTCTATTTCTGATGATATCCTGTAGGTGTACAAACAAAAAGGTTAATTCTGTATTATCAGGAATGAAGTCAGCAGTTTCAATATGAAATACAACTCCTTCTACATAATGAGAGTCAGTTATCAGGTTAAGAGGTCCCATAAAATCCAATAACACCATAATAATAACGTATAGTTTTGCCTTTTGGACAGAATCATAAGGGTTCTGTGCCACCTTACTGAAGTTTTCTGATTTATAACTGACCTTCCCTGATTTTTTTGCATCAGTAAAGAATGTAGGAGCTCCAGAAATAGGTTTATCCCATACAATGTGGGGAAAATTCCAATTACTTTTTTTTTATAAACTGAATCCTCTTGCTTTGGGGATATTTGATATTAATCTCTCCTAGGAAGCCACTACAGACTTTCTGCCAAGGTTCATTGTCTGCCCATAATTGATCAATCTCCTTATTGGTCAAAGATACAACAATTGCTGCTGGATTCTTTCCAGTCAACTGTCGGAGCCTGAATTTTCCTTTGAAAATCAAATCGGAAATCTTTTCAATGTATGTTTTCAATTTTTTACTTGGCCTATGTGGTAGAAATATCTACTCTAATATAATATTTTCTCTTTGCATTATGACTCCTATAGGGGAATACTCAGAAGGTAAAATAACCAAGATGCAGTTGAGGTCTGGATCTATACGGTTCACATGTGCTTTTTTAATCTCTTATCCACCAATGCTAATTCTCTCTCAGCTTCAGCAGAGAATTCCCTGGAACTATTCAAATACTTATCTCCATCTAAAGTTTTGAACAAATGAACTAGTTCATAGTTTTTTATACCAATAGCCAGTCATATGTGAGCGATATCCCCTAGTAGGTTTTGGAAATCATTATATGTCCTCAATCTGTCCCTCTTAAGTTGTACCTTCTGAGGTCTAATTGTTTGCATGTCTATTTTATATCCCAAATAATTGATAGAATCCCCTCTTTGTATCTTTTCCGGGGCAATATGAAGTCCCCAATAAGGCAACACCTTCTTCATTTCTTCAAACAGTCTTTCCAAGGTGTCTATGTCTGAGTCTGCTAATATATCATTCATATAATGGTAAATGGTAGATTGTGGGAATTGTTTGCATATCACTTCTAGTGGTTGTTGGACAAAATATTGGCATAGTGTGGGACTATTCAGCATCCCTTGTGGAAGGACTCTTCACTGGTACCTTTTTACTGGGCATGCATTGTTAAAAGTATATACTATAAAGGCAAACTTCTCTCTATCTTGTTCTTGCAAAGGTATGGTAAAAAAAAAACAAACAAAAACAAAACAAAAAAAAAACAACAAAAAAAAACAGTCCTTCAGACCTTCAGATCAATAACTATAATAGCCCATCCTTTAGGTAGCAAAGAAGGTAAGGGTATACCAGACTGTAAGGTGTCCATGGACTGAATTACCTTATTAATTGCTCTTAAATCTGTCACCATTCTCCATTTCCCAGATTTCTTCTTGGCCACAAATATGGGGAAATTTTATGGGCTGGTTGATTCTTCACTATGTTGACCTTGTAACTGCTCCTGTACCAATTGTTCTAGGGCTAGCAATTTCTCCTCTGTCAAAGGCCATTGCTGGACCCAAATGGGCTTATCTGTCAACCATTTCAAAGGCAAGGCCATAAGTGTCTTTGGGATGCCCATAGCTTTTAGACTGCATTGTTGTGCAAACTGAATAACTAGTGGCTGTTTTACATAGCCTCTTGAAACATTGTCTTCAGGGGTATAATTGGGTCTCTGGTTGATATTTAAACCTGGAGGGATCTTAATTTGGGTGTTCCATTGTTGTAGAAGATCACGACCCCATATGTTCACTGCTATGTTGGCCATGGCTTCAATCTTCCTCTCTGTCCTTTTGGTCATATGCATTCAAGCCATCTCACACTCTGTTTTACCAGAGACAATGTCCCAATATCTAAAAATTGAGCACCTACCTCCTTGAGAGGCCATCTGGGGTGCCATGATTGTGGAGTTATGATCAAAACATCAGCTCCCATGTCAACTAAGCCTTTCATAAAAATTTTATTCTTATTTTCAACTTTAGTCTTTGTTCATTTATGGAAGTCTACAAAATATGTGTTTTTATCAGTTTACTGGATACCATCAACTTCTCCTGTAAAGGCAATCTATTGTCTATGGCTACATGGTCTACTCTTCCAGGCTTGGGATTTGTTACTCATCCTTAGAAGGCTGCTCTTCCACTGTGACTGAATATGACTGGACCTTCTTTGGCTTTGAGGTCTGTCTCTTGAGGGATTCCTGGGGGAAGCCCTGAGTTACATTTCCCAATGTTAAAAGGTTACCTTCTTTGTCTCTTATGGATCTATATTCATTTGTCCAATGTCAGCCTTTGCTACATCTCCTGCATAGCCCAGAAGGTAGTGGCCTTCTGTT
The DNA here is from genome assembly GCA_004025045.1 of Sigmodon hispidus. Classification (NCBI taxonomy): domain Eukaryota; kingdom Metazoa; phylum Chordata; class Mammalia; order Rodentia; family Cricetidae; genus Sigmodon; species Sigmodon hispidus. The sequence goes on from PVIH01024190.1 coordinate 6,583, forward strand.
TAAGTCATTCCTGATATTGGGAGCATTCCCATAGATGCCTTGCCTACAATTCCTCTTTATATGGCCTGCTTACCACAATTGAAACAAATGATGCTTTGATTTCTTATCCTAACATTAGCAATGGCTTGTCCTACCCAATTCTCCTCATCAGTATGTAGAGATTTGGCATTAATTGTAAATTGAATCCATTCTTCTAAGGGTGCACCTCTGATCTTTAAGAGTGGCATGAGCAATTTCTTACATGTCATATTAGCATGGTTGAAGGCCAAAGAGAGTATTAGTTGTGTCCAAACTCCTAAATATGATGCTGTTCTATTTACAGCCTGAGTCAACCACTGTAGAAAGTCTGTATAAGATTACTTTGGACCTTGTTTAACCTAGGTATATGACTCAATTCTCTGTCCTGAGTCTAAAATCTTTTCCCAAGCATTTAAGGCAGCAGTACGGCACAGCAACAGGGAATGGTCATCATAAGTAGTCTGAATTAATACATCAGCAAACTGGTCTTCCTCATGGATTTGTTCCCTGGAGATGCTAACATTCCAGTTTGATCCCGAGATTTCAAGGCCCTAGCCTCTTCCCTAAACCAATTCCTCCATTGTAAGCTTTGACTAGTATCCAAACTACAGTTGCCAAATTTTTGTAGTCATTAGGAATTACCTGATTCTGTGTCAACCACGAATTTATGAATTGCTTCACATAAGATGAGTGTACACCATATGTAACTATGGCTTCCTTTATTGTTTTTAGATCCTGCATATGGATAGGTTCATAACTATATTCCATGTTGTCTGAAGCCTTTCCACATAATTTTTTGTTCTCTACTATGAATGGGAATAGCGTTGGAGGAGTAGGGCGTAGTCCTCTCATTGTAACTACCTTAGGCAAAGCATTTTCCCTACTTTCATAACTTTTAAGAGGATGCCCTGGGTTGTCTTGAGCAGATGTTGCCTCAGAATCTTTTTCTGTTATCACCATATGACTCCCATGATCTTGAAACCTAGAGGTCATGCTCTTTTCCAGTGTTTGAAGGTCCTGAATAAATGATCTTTCCAATAATTTTATAGAGTGGAAAATTCTCTCAGTCTCCATGTCTACATGTTTTGCTAGTTTCTCACTCTCTTTGTGGACGTGTTTTGCTAGTTTCCTAATTTCTTCATCAACATAAAGCCTGTATTCCTCTATAGCCAACTTAGACCTCTCCTCTATCAAAGAAGTAAGCTTCTTAATGGCCTTATCGATGTAAAACCTACCATCCTCTTGTACCTTCTTAGAATACTCACCCATTTCATTCATCTTGGCCAGTAATGACTCCTTAGAATCCTCAGACAGTGCATATATCCTAGAGAGTATTTGTTCACTCCTGTCTTTCAAGTCTTTGAAATAGTTTGGTATAAAATATATTATCACACAAAAAAGCAAAAGAACTCCTGGGTTGAGAGAATCTTCAAATGCATAATCCTGAAAATAATCCTCTATCACCATTGTGAAAAAGTGAGTAAAGTTCTGGACAGCTAAAACATCAGACATTTTCATGGGAAAAAAGCAATTACCTTACTCAGATGTAATGAAGACTTATGGCCAGCAGCTGTTGCAGTTGCATTCAACAGCAGCAGCAGTGCCCAAAACAAAATGGCAATTCTAATTCCCCTGGTGGGCCAAATACCCACATAAAGCCTAACATACTTTAAAAGCTTAAAAGGTGTTCTACACCACTGAAACAGAGGCAAAGTGGCTTTCTGAATTGCATATTTGAATTGATTTATGGTACAGAGACAGCTTGGTGTTCAGGCTGGAATTTAAAAATGGTGTATCCACAGCACACAGCTTAAACTTATACGTTTCATGGAAGGCTTGTCATAAATGTGATTGATGTAAGGTTTCTGCTTATATTGAACAGAAAGGAAACAGAGTCAAAAGCAGTTTTTCTGGTAGCAGCATTTCCAGAGTCCACTCTGGTTGCTGGCAGTGAGAAAGATGCAGCGGACACCTCCACCATATTGAAAAGCCACCAAAAGGGGTAGAGTGAGCAATAATAGTGATTCTAGCATTTTAAAAGCTCTTCTGGTTGGAAAATAATTAATAATTCTCAATAAAACAGATTTAGACTCACAAAACCTCTAAACGGGTTACAATGTATGTAAAATAGGCATAGACTTCAGAGAGAAGAAAAAGGGGGTAAAGAAAGCCCTTAAAAGGGAGAAATGGGAATAAAGATAAAAAAGGACATGTAAAGATGGCAGATAAACAAAGAGTCTGGATTATGGTTATTGCATTTTCTTTTAATTTTTAACTTTTAATGAGCTAACTGCAGAAAGATGGTTGATTGATAAGGCTGCTAAATTAAACAAATACATATATTTTAAAGATAAATTGACTTTGAAATCTGTTTATAAGAGTATGTTGCTTGGGAAAAGAGTTTCTGTTTTTGTCTCTGCAGAAGATCAAAACCTGTGGATTGGTTCCAGGCAAATGTGATTTCTTTTGCCAAGGCCCCCTGAAAATTCTCTGATGAGAAGATCAGCTTCCAAGATGTCATTTGAGATGATCTAGCCTCAAGACCCCATGAAACTGTCAACATCCTTGATCAGAAGGAAGTAGTAAAAGAAAGCTATATCCAATTTCCCCAAAATATTGCTTATTAATGTTTGTTTTCATTATAAATGGTTAATGGTCATAGTCAATCTCTTTCCAAAAAAAAGGGGGGAGAATAGGAATGATTAGAAAAGATAAGTGGATTTTGATTTATTGATATAAACTTAAGGTCAATTTTGTTATGCAATATGTATTTTTCTACTCCTAATTAAGGTATGATGCTGATGTAACTCATTTAAAATTGTAATGTGCAATTGAGAAATGCAGAATAATAGTCATCTATGATAACCAAACATAGTCATATTAGTTAGGTTTTGTATGTATACAAAGATATATTTCAATTAGATAGGTAGTCCTCAAATACTTCAAAAACAGGCAGAATATGGCATTTAAAATATTTTAAGAACTTAGACTTTTCTGGAGAGTGAGACAGGTCTGCTCCTGGCAGCACCAATGTATTTCAGGAAAATGATGGACATTGAAGAAACTTCCTGTGGAATTTATTTTGTGGCAACAGTTAGCCACTGGACAAGAAACTGTTCTGGTATTGACTGCTTGATAGTATGCTGTATAAACTTGATATGCAGGTTCCACAGGAAATTGACCTCTGAACTTTGGCAGAACAAGCCAAGATGGTCCTTCAGGTTCCTGCTTTGCAGAAAAAAAAATTGCTAGACATTCATCAGGACACAAGGAAAAGCAACTGATGGACTGTGTCTGATTTCCTGCATCACTGAAAGGTATGCAAGAGTCTTTGGGCCAATAGGTTGAAGATAGTGCCCCAACATTACAAAGGAACTTTGGGGGACTGTACAGGCAGACAGGTGCCATCTCTGTCATTTTCTAGACTTTGGAAGTTGCTTGCACTTCTTGTTTATTTGGGTAATATTATATCCTTCTGTGGTCTTTGATGTGGTTGAAGGTTTAATAATTATAGGTATAGTTCTTTTTAGTTTAAAAGGCATATTAGATATGAAAATTTAGACTCACAAGAATAAGGTAGATAATAGAATATTTTGTTTAAGTTTGTTAATTATAAATAGACTAGATATTGTAACTGTAATTTTTGCTTGATAGTTGCTCTGGTGTATGTAATTTTGTTATATGGACATTGAAACCTTCCTTTTTGACTGGACAGAAAAGAGGAAATGTGGTGGAAATGATGTTCTCTGTATGCTGTAAATAAAGGAGCTGTTTTGGCTTGTGTGGAGCACCATAGAAGTGGGTAGAGGATCAGAGGACAGACAGGTAGAAGGAGGGTGGAGTTAGCCAGTCTCCATCCAACCCCCAAAGAAGAGACATGTAAGGAATCCAGGTGAGCCATGGGCCGGGACATGTGGCAGGTAGAATAGTAGAAATGAGTTGAATTAAGATGAAAGAGTTAGCTCTAGTAATGTGCCTGAGACATAGGCCAAAGAGTATGAAGTTAATATAAGCATCTGATTCATTTCTTTGGGGAGACAAAAGCTGCCCCGGGCAAGGTCCAAACTTCTGGCCCAAATGGGCCTGGGAAACCATCTTACAACAAGCAAGGGGCTATGGGATTTCACTGAATCTACCCAAATAATATAACTAATCTTCCTATTTCAATGTGAATTAATCACAATCTCATTAGCTACCTTAATTATTCTTTGACATAAAACTTTCCATATTTTGGGCTCTAGTGCCTAGAATGTCACTGTCTTTGGAAGACCAGAGTTCTGCAAACCACATAATATAAAAACGAAAAGATAAGTAAGGAAAGTTAAGCTTTGTTTAGGTACTGACTTCAGTAGAATACAAAATATACTTTATTTTTCCTTGTGGGTGAAATGTTTACTTGTGAAGTATATTTTTTTTTTGCAAGAAAAAAAGTGTTTGAAAGGATGACAGGCCTTGGCAGTGTCTGACATATTTTGAAAGCTTTACATGTGCAAAGCTCTACATGCTGTGAAATGTCCTATTTACTGAGAGCTGACATGGGATAATTTACAATAACAATTACTTCTTAAATGTAATAAATTCATACTGTTTGAAAATACTTTCCTAGGAATTATCAGAAATGACATTTTAAAAGCTTGCATTAAATCCAGTGGCTTCTTCTCTTTGCTCAGATCCAGTTCATTCAAATCACTTCTGTTACAAATTTATAAGAGTGCCTTAAAATCCACCTTATTGCAGTGTAAGAGACACATGGAAAAGAGAGAAGATGTACTGTGTACATGGTAATGCATTTGGGCATCAGTATATACCCATGAGACAAGCACAGACATGAAATGTTCTTAACAAGAGTTTATCTATTTAAATATCCCTTTAAAAGCTACAGAATGACATGTCACTCTCCTTTGCCTAATTGTATATCTTTCCTGGTATTCCCTCTTCTGGGTCCCATAAGCTCCTGACAGCTCAAATTTCTACAGATTTAACAATTTCATTTTTTTAAAAAAAAAAAAAAAAAAAAAAGAACAATAATGCAATGCTTGGTCTCCAGGGAATTCTATGGTGCTCTTTTATGCCATTTACATTTTTCTCATAATATGTATTTGTTAATTTTTGTTATTAAAAAGTTCAAACTATCATCTTTTCTCTGATTAAACATGCAAACAATTTTTTAGCACTTTTCAATATGAATCTGGAAATACCAGAATATATAGTGACCTCCAACATTGCTCTATGACTCTATGTTAGACAACCCATTTTATTGTCACTATTTATAACTATCCCCAGGTACTTATTGATGGTATATGATACTATAGATTAATTAATATTTCTCAGTATTTTGAACAAATGTATTCTTTCTCTTTGCTCTATATTATTTCATTTATTTTGATTATTGGAAGATTCATCTGTTTGAATAATTCATATACTAAAAATGTATCTGCATCTTTTGCACATATATATGTATACACACATAAATATATACATATTTACTACATGCTTGGATGAGCCTGAAAAGAGCATTAGATTCTTTGGTCCTATAGCTGCGGTTGTTTGTGAGCCACCATATGGATGCTAGAAATCAAATCAGATCTTCTGCAGGAACATCCAGTGCTCTTAACTGCTTTGCCATCTCCCCAGGCCCTCACTGCATTCTTTTAAACAATTCTGTTTGTTCCTTGACAAATTAATCTACATGTACAATATATTCTGATCATTCTGATTAATCTTATCTCCAGTCCCTACTATCCCTCTCTATCATTGCCAGATTGATTGTTCTTGGTTTAGTTTTGTGAGTCATTTTATTTAAGCATCAGATTGAAATGATACATTAAATCCTGGTGGACTCATTAAATGGGAACACATCTGGAAGCAATAACTCTTTTTCTCAGTTACTAATAGTCCAACAGTCTTGGCCAGAACCTGTGCTGGCATCCACAGTAACTGGTTTCAATGGCCATATCTTGGCTAGAAGATAGCAATTTTTAACCATCTCTCCTCTTCTATTACATTCTTTCTGATCCTTCTTTTGGAACATTCCCTGAGCCTTAGAGAGATGGTCTACATAAACATTTTGTTTATAACTGAGCACTGACCCACCACTTATACTCAACAGTGCTTTTATATATATATATATATATATTATAACAAAAATATAGCATTTAAGGATATCTCACAGAATGAGTAAATCCCTTTGGTTTATCCTGTTGATTAGCAACAAACTTAGAAACCAAAAAAAGCAAAATAACTTAACTTGGGATATTTATAACTCAGGACATGTGTAGGCACTTCTGAATTTATGCTCTGATGAAAACGAAATTTCTTAGGGCATCTAAAATGAGAAGGGGAGGCATAAAAAGGGGATTTCCACAAGCTATGACAGGCATTCACCAGCATGGAAAACCTTCTTAACACTATACTCTACTTCAGTGGTCTGTCAATGATAGATGAGTAGAGTTCTTTCTAAGGGCAAAGTTTGTTGGTCATTGGTGACACTTTCTTTGCTGTAACTACCAATAAAAATTATTAATGGTTTTATGGGATAAAGGTTACCATTCCTTGTTATTTTCTCATATCAAGTTCAGAAGTGCATTTAACCAGGCCTGACAATACACACAAGCCCTGCCTAACTAATGACCTCCAGACTTTATTTTGAAATGAACATTTCAAAGATACTTTTAAAAATGTATTTTTACTAATTTTATGAGAAATTCATACCTAGAATTTCAATCATATTCCCCTCCTTCTCTATCTTCTCTAAGATACTCCACTTCACTGCCCACTCAGCTTTTGTTTCTTTTCTTTTTAACTTTTCAATATGTCAATTTGTGCTGCCTGTAGAATCATGGAATTGTGGCCTTTTCCTGGAATGTGATGGACATATGTGGAGCCATACTCTTAAAGAAATTTGATGCTCTCCTTTCTGGTAGCCTCCTATTTTCATTGGCTACTCAACTATGGTGAGTTTTCCTCCATTCCCATGCAAGAGTTTGCTCAGGCTTGAGATTTGCAGGTCTTGTGCATAACATCACAAGTGCTGGGACTTTGCATGCACAGCTGTCTCTCTGGGAAACAGTTTTGCTTTGAGTGTTGACTGCCTCACTTATAATTACTTTCTATCACACACCCACTCCTGCATCCCTGGATTTCACAATTTTTAAAAATCTGTTGACAGATATCTAGATAATTTCCAATTTTAAAATATTGGTAATAAAATTATGATATGCATAAATTTGTATGGATACATACCTTTATTCTTCTTGAGTAGAGGCAGGAAGTGAAATGCTAATCACTGGATGCCTGTGTTTAACATCGTTCCTCAGATAACATGTTTCAGCTTACCACCTGACCAAGAAGAAATAAACTTTTGATCATTTTTGATTCATTCTGAAGTCACCAAAAATACAAGTTCTACTTATTTTCTTCTAGTTTTTTTTTTACTTTTTTTATTATGAATAAAGTCATATTTTTTATCCATGTATTCCCTTGTTCAAGCTCTCTGCCCCCTCCCACCCCTTCCAGTCACTTTCTCTTCTCCACATCTCTTTATCTCCTCCCCAGCAAGTTTTTGACTTGCATCTCATGTATCAGTAACTTATAGATTGCAGGAGTCTATAATTTTTATAAGCTCAGCTTTCTTAGTTTATATTTTTTATGGAATGTATTTTGTATTTCATAGACAAAATATAGCACAAAAGCAAAAATATTGTTATTTTGGGGGGGACATTGTATAGCTTCACAGTTGTTTCTATAGTCCTCTTTTATTATTTTTATTTTTACTTCGTTTTTATTTTTTTCTGCATTACTGGAAATAGACCCCAAGCACTCTGTTATGTTATGCGAGCACACTCCCACTGATATTCCCAGCCCTCTGTGATCAATATTAATTTTTTTTTGTGAAGAGAGAGGTTTGGGGGAGGTAATTTTGATTCTGTTTTGTCTATAATGTCTCATAGTGTCAAATACCTTTTAGTCACCCATGTTTGTACTGACTGCTTAGGTTTATCCCTATAATCTGTTAATTTGTCTTTCTGTTGTCCTGGGGGGTGTATATGCTTTAGATAAAAATCTTTTGTCAATTGTATGTAATGAAAATCTTTTTCTCCATTGTATGGTTTAAACTGATCTCAGTTATGAGTATGTTATTTAGAGATGTTTAACATTATTATTCAGAGATATTTAATATTATTACTGGCATACTTATCATTTAAAAATATTATGCTTAAGGTATTTTTCCTGCCATACAGTCATAAAGATGTTCTAACAAATACTTTCCCTAAAAGATAAACTTAAGTTTTTCACAGCATATTTTTAATCATAAAGTTTACTTGATGGATACCTCTCATTATTTTTTGCATGAATAGCAAATTATACTACTTATTGACTAATCTATCCTTTTTACAGTGATTTATGATACCCACTTCCATTTCTTTTAGTTTTGTTTTTAGTGATAAATTATTGCTTGTCTCAAAAAATGTTTTTGATACTGCCTTCATCTTTGATTTTCTATTTCTATTAACCAAGGAGTTAGGACCGAGCAGGCATTTCCTTCCTGCCATTGGAGACAGCATTCCATTGTCTTTATATTTTCTTTTCTAAAAATTTACTTATTTATTTATTCATTTATTTATAGGATAAAGTCTCATTTTTTATCCACGTATCCCCTTGTTCCAACTCCCTCCCCCCTCCCGACCCCTTCCAGTCAGTCTTCAGCCTCCCTCCTCCCCATTCCCCAAACCCCTCCTCAGTAAGGTCAAAAAGTCCCAAGGTGGATCAGTTCAGCATCCAAGTCCGATTTCCTCATCCTAAAGTCAAGACTGGGTTAGGTGTTCCTCTAGAAGGAATGGGCTCCAATGTGCCAGTGCACACACAGAATCTCAGTGTGAACTCTGCCGTGGAGGCTCCACATACTGCCCATGTCAGTGGACAGTTGCCTATCCTTGGAGGGCCTAGTTCCTATTCCAGATGATTCCCAAGTGGCTGTTCTTGATCCAGTGAGCTCCCCAGAGCTCCAGCCAGCCATCACTGTGGGAATTTTTCTCATAGTTCCTTGCTCATACAGACTCTCCTCCTCTGCTCTTAGCTGGACCGGGGACTCAGTCCAGTGCTCAGCCATGTATCCCTGCCTCTACCTCTATTATTTGTTGAATATAAATTCTGTGATAGCACTTAGGGTGGCTATAATCAAATGCCTAAACAGGTCTTTATATTTTCATTTCCCCCCTTTTTTTTCTGTAAATCACTTGTAAATTCCTCGAGGTTGTCATGGCATGATCTTCTCTCTCTGGCTGCTGGAAAGGTTATCTATCTGTGTTTGGTTTTCAGAAGTTTTCTTTAGAAACACCTAGGGTTGACTTTTCTCTGCATTTGCCCCATAGGTTTTTCTACTCCCCTCATTTTCCTTGACAAGTATTTCATCAGTGTTAAAATCTTTTAGGTTTCTGACCTTCCTCTTTCTCCTTTGAAGTCTGCTTGCACTAGCAGAACACTTGCATGCTTCTCATTTAATCTTTTGATTATTTTTTCATTTACTGTAAATCTGTACTGTTTCTCTGGGTTTTAGCTTTTACTTATGGGTTATTTATTTTGTGTAGGTGCATAATGTTTATGTATGCTACACATGTTTGCATGTGAGTAGGCCCATGTATGTTTGAGAATATTTGCATGTGGAAGACAGAGGTTGATATAAGGTGTTTTCCTTGAATGGTCCACTGTATTCACTGAGTCAGGGTCTCTCACTGAATCTAAAGACCACACTAACTTGCTGAGTCTAGACCAACAGCTTACCCAGAAGCTCTTCTGTCTCTGCCTCTAGAGCACTAGAATCGCCTGGTTGGTTTCCTCTACTAGACCAAGCAAGGCTCTTCTGGCACCCTCTGTATCAGAACCTCACCCCAACAGAAGACAGGCATTTCAGCCTTACTATGTATTTGTCCTCTCTTGAACATTCTAAATGTCTCCACTGAAAGAAAATTATTTGAATAAATTAATAATAAATGAGAAATAAAATATAATGATTTTCTGATTATTCTTTTTTCTATGCAGGATACTTTAGAATATAGCTACATTAATATAAATATAATATACATTAATGCAAATATAAAACATTAAAGAGTCCTGCTTCTATTCCCTCATGTGATGGGAACTTACTTTCTTCTAAACAGTATATATGTTAAATAAATTAAAATACCAACAATTTTCATGCTTCATCTCAAAACTGGTTTTCAAAAATTTATTTTTGTGTGTATGAATGTATATACCATGCACATAGGTCCATAAACCTAAGTAGGAACATGTGCCAGACTGGTTCACATCAGTTTTCTGATGTGATATCTATCTCTCTGGCTTCCTTTTGAGATGGGGTCTCTTGATAAACCTATACATAGCTCTTTTGCTAGACTGGATGACTAGTGAGGTTGTTAGATCTATGTGTCTTTCCCTGGTGTAGCCCTGCTCAGTACTGGAGTTACAGACATTCATCACTAAGCCTAGCATTTCCTTGGGCCATGGGAGTCCTAACTCTGGTCCCCATGCTTCGACTGAATCATACTCACTATGCTCATATTATTTTAGCACAAATTACCCCATATGATATTTTGTTCACTGTTCAGAAATGAATTCACCAAATGTGAATTTAATAGCTTATGTATTTAATTTTTTAAGTGACACAAATTGTGAGAGCACCTTTATGCAGCAAATATTTTACCACCAAATAATGCTCTCACCACTGAATTCTAGTGGGATGTAAAAAAACGTGAAACACATACATCTGTGACTCTCAAATAATAAAGGAACAATAGTCAGGATAGTTTTGTCATGAGTTATTTTAAAATAAGGAATTGTTTTATTTAAGATTGTGAAAGTCATACTGCAAAACAACACTGTTTTTTGTATGCTCCTTTGTGAGAAATTTAAGGACAGCAAAGCAGTATCACAGCACCATTTAACCAACTATATCGAAAACACACCCAAGCAAGCTCACATGCACTGCTTTAACATCTCTATTTCTTCTGAAAACCTAGGAATGCAAATAAATCACAATTTTTTATTTACCACAGCCAGTGGTGCTTTAGAGGAAATATCCAGATAAATGTAGCAATTGACCCTCCTAAAAAAAAGTTTGTTTTTGTAACAAATGGAGACTTACAAAAATCCACAATTGGCTAAAATGAAGAGAAAACTTATCTGCAGGAGGATACTAGGCCCCTATTGAAACATTTAAATGTATCCTCTATATATAAGGCTTGGGAAAATCTCAGAAAAGAAGGTGATGTGAAAGCTTATGTGAGGCACAGGACCAGAATGCCTGCTAGCTCAATGTTACTTAGCTTGTCTTTTCAGTGTCATGCTATTTTTATAGTCAACTATTGGCATAGTATTTGTCTAAGTGGCATTTTACATTGTTTTGATTGGACACTTGACATTAGCAGAAAGCACAGCCATAGGTAGGTATTATGCATATTGAACATGAAAACTTGAGGACTGCATGAATCCACGATGACTGAACAGCCATCAAAAGTCTGGGGAAGCAGAGATAGATGTGTTTCAGTGAGCTCCACACGAGCCAGAGTAGAGTTACATAGTGAGAATATGTTTCAGAATAATTAAAAAACAAAAAAACTCCTATTATTTGAACTGTCTTGAAGCATAGCAAAGACATTTATTAAGAGTATATAACATCTGTACCATATAGACAAAGTAGCTTTCAGAGGTGAGAAAATGTGTCTCTTTCAAATAAAAGCAATTCTGGGCTAAGGCATTTGGGTTTATACTTGGCAAAAGGCCTGGAAGGCTTCTGAGAAATGACTCATATAACATAGTGTGAATGGACAGTGATTATCAAACTGTGCTAATGGATGTGACACTGAAGAGCTGGACTTTCAGAATTTGATTACGATAGTGTTAAAGCAGGTCTAGAGGATAAATTATGGCCCAAACCAGGTTAGTTGTGACTATCCTGGTTAATTAAAAAGTAAAAATGGTGGTGTACACAGTTAGTCCCAGCATTCAGAGGCAGAGGCAGGCATATATTTCTGTGAGATTGTGAGTTCAAGGCCTGCTTGGTCTACAAAGTGAGTTCCAGGACAGTCAGAGCTGTTACACAGAGAAATTTTGTCTTGAAAAACAACTCCCTACCCCAGAAGTAAAAATTCAACATAAACTAATCTTGTAGTATTAGAATAAAAATCATTGACTAAGCTTTCTAGAATTTTAAAGTAAAAACTTTATTTAACAGCTGTTGATACTACAGTGTCCTTAATTTATCTGATATGCATTTCAATTTTTTTTTGTAGTTTCTAATTCCCCTTTGCTTTCTTTAATAAATTCTGGACTGTGAAAGGTAACTTTATAATTTATTTACTCCACTTGAAGCTTCAGACCAATAATTTTGAAATCTCAATGGAAAAATTAAAATAACACTAATCCACACAAAAGGTGAGCTTTGAGAACACAGCTGCAGTGGACCAAGATCCTGAGGGGGAAGTCAAGCCATGCTCTCTTCTGCTTTCTGATGACATGAAAGTCTTGCCTTAGGCACACAGTTTTGTGCTGTATGTCTTCTGTCCACAGAGTAGATTTATTAAAACATTTGTCCTTGCAGTGATATCTTCAGAGACCTGAACAATATCTCCTCCCCATAAGAAATAACTTTCTTTTGTTCTAAATTTAGAGTGTTTGAATATGAAGAATGCAAAACATTCATAGTGTCTTGTGACATTATAGAAGGATTCCTTGAATTGTATCACCTTCATATAGAATTATCAAAAAGTAGAATAAAAATAAAACCTAATAATAGAGAAACACATCCCAGGTCGTGGACATTCTTCCTTAGGTCTGAATGAGTTTCACTTTTGCTTTTTTCATGTAGAGAAAGGAAACCTCAACTTCAGAATTGACGCCTGACATCCACCCTGACCTGGACTCTGCCTGTGAATTTCCCCAGGCCTTCTATTGAGGTGAAATCTTCATTCTGTGTTTTGTATGCCATCTTTGATGCACAAACAGAAAGTCGTTTGTAAAAACAGCATACTTTATCTCCCATTTGCACTATTTCTTGATGTCTGTTTCTTTTACAGAAAAAGAAAAAAAACCAACCAATTCCTTTCTTACAAGAGAGTGTCCATGTTTTCAAAAAAAAAAAAAAAAAAACCTGTGTGTGTTCTTTTCTATTTTATTCACAGACACTAATTTCATATCTCTTTTCTTTTTTCCTTCTTGATAATTTTTCTTTCCCCTTTGATGCCTATGTTTCTTTCTTTGTTTTGTTTTTTTAACCAATATTCAGCCAAAAATTATAAAGAGTCTTTTATTTTTTACTGTTTTTCATGTGTGTCAGTGTGTGAGTTACAGGTGAGCTAAAGCTGGGTTGACCTCCCCATTCAGACATGGGCATATCTTGACAACCCTCTTGGCAAGGAGCAAAAACCACCTACATATGCCAGAGTGAAGACCATGTTAGAAAATAAATTCCCTTTGCATACATAGCTTTAAAAAGACTCTTTGTTCTTCAGATCAATTTTTATGCCTCATTGTCCTTTTACACACTTCATAATGATGCAGATTTGACAGGCTTATGTTTGCAGTGTATGTGAACTTTACATCCTCACTCTTTGCAGTGGTATACAATTTCATTCATACATACAACTTCATCTATACATACAATCTCATCCATATATACAACTTCAACAATACAAAGATCTGTGGCTTACACAGATATTTGTATGCTTGTTTATTCCTTACTGCAAAATGTTACAAAATCTGATTGCAAATGGGACACATGAAGATTTCATTAAATACAAAGGAGAAGGTATATATAATATACTGGTCTTCTTGAGTAGCCCTGTAGGACTTTTTTTCTAACAACAACATTATTTCTTGTATATCTTGGAAGTCTTTTCTTTTCTACATTATCCTGAGGCAGATAACTAGCTGTCAAAAACCTTCATTCCCCACTCTGCCCACAGTGCCTGTTTGATATCTGCCTGTTTTACCACAATTCTGTTTTGTGAAATGAAGTGAGAAGAGATATTATATGTATTTGTCCTGGTCAGGAACACCGATGTTCTTAAAAGGAATTCTCTACTGGCTTCTGCATTTGAGCAGAATGACAGTGATGATGATGTCAAATGTCTTAGAAAATGCACCTAGAGATTGGAAAGCTTCAGTCAGTCAAGGTCAGCTTGTCCTTGAGCCTGAATTTCTACCATGAAATACTTCAAGAGATGAGCATAAGGCTTGCTGTACTGAAGTCTTTAGTCTTGTCCTGAGCAGCACAGCAACACTGTTAATACCCATTCCGATCAGAATTCTGTTGTGGTCATAATTATTTTTATGAGATAAACATAAAATAGAATTGATAGAGTAAATATTAAATATTCAGTTAAACAATCTTTGCTTCTCTAAAATTTACCTGCCTAATGTTTCTATCAGGATACTTGGAAATCATGCTGATTTATGACTTTCTTTGTTCTGTTCCTATAAAAATTTTATGAAAGTGCAGTCACACTGGAGCACAAATTCCTGAGTGACCTAAATCTGTGTACTTTGGCCATGGTCAATCATATTTGGCTCCAGAATAAATTATTTCTTATCCCCACTTATCTTAGACCAGAGTTGTGTTTCTTTCATTGACAACAAAAACATTAATTACATTTGCACACAATCTTATATTCATGAGATATAAAATATTATCTGGTAGGACAGTAAATTGAAGGTCCTTTAGATTAAATATGTGCCTATTACAAAATATTTCCTCAGAGGCACCTTTAGTTCTCTTGCCTTAGAACACAGGTCTCTTTCTTTACTTCACCAAGGTCACATTGTGTATCACATCTTGGTTTCTTATTCATGCAGCATCTTTCTTAAGATAGGGATCAGGAGATTTTACTTCTTTCCTTACTAGTAGAGAAGGGATACTATAGAGCCTGGATAAATTGATTTGAAAAATCCCAGATTCTAAGAGGCTGGACAAGCTGATTGGAAATTCCAGGTTCTCAGAGAGCCAGACTTAGAACAGGAAGACATTTTCTTTTCAAAAAGCATTATGAGCTTTTGTTCTTTATTTCAGGCTGTTTAGAAAAAAAAAAGAATGTTTTATTTGCACATGGAAATACTAATCACAGCTTCATGGACTTTTTTATAATAGATGTAGAGAGCTACAGCACAACAGGGAACATGGCTGTAACACTTTGCTCCTATAGAATACAACTTGAATTGTTTATCCAGAAAAAGAGATTTTGTACAGTCTTTAATTTTACACATTTCAAAGAAATATGTTTTGTTTTCTCCAGTCAACAAAAATATAGGCTTATATAATGGCCTTTTAAAGTGGCATCTTTAATCTAGACTGAAGAATCTGATACCCTTTCCTATTAAATGCTTCAGTAGCACTGAGATTCATACACTATCAGTGTTCCATTCATTTCTCATATCTACTTTAATTTAACAATCTGCCATTAGCCCAAGGACATTTTTATTTTTCTTTTTAGTTGTCTTCCTGCTGAGATCCAATTCGTATATTATAGAAGAAAATTTTTTCTTCTGTTGGAAAGATAATACTGACAACCATAAGCCTTTCAAATTCAGACAAGTTGGTTGTCTTGGGACTGAACAAAACATGCTAATAATTGATAGTGGCATCACAGAACTAGTTCTACAAATGTTTTCATAATAGACAGGAGAGTAGAAATGTGGTACCAGCAGCAACAGGATTAGCAACCTGGACACCAGCTCTTCAGTGCCTCCCATTCATGACTTTAGGAAATTTCATCACCTCTGATTCTCAACAACCTCAATCTAAGACAAAAGCTGCACTCAACCTGGGACTGTTTGAAAATACAATGAACTTATTTTGTGAGTCTACAAGCTGATGCAAATTATTTTTCTAAATAATAAACCAGTCTGTTGTAAATATGTATAAATATATGATTATCATTAACATCATTTTCATCCCATCACACCATTTACAAAGTAACATAAAAAACAGGTTGGCTCTATGCCTGGCTTTAGTTCAAGCAGTAGATTAACTGAAGCACAGAGGTTAGAATTCAATAGGGTATGATTATCATATGATCTATTAATTCTCGCCATTGCCCAAAGCAGACAGTTTTTCTCTATCACCACCACCCATGGAATATGACTCCTTAACTGGACTTCTCTGCTTTTTCTTATAACTAAATGGAGAATTATTTTTAGTGGCTCTTATATTTGCATAAAAGAGATCTTTTTTTTATTAAAGTACACTTTCACTTTTCTTCTTTTTTGTTTTTGCTGTTTTGAGAGACAGTCTTACTTCCTAAGTTCAGCCTGTGTGGAGTTCACAGTGATTCTCCCACCATGTCCTCATCACTACTGAGAGCACAGGTGTCCCAGCTAGGTTTATGTGAGCTTTACACTACTGAGAGCACAGGTGCACCAGCTAGGTTTATGTAAGCTTTACACTACTGAGAGCACAGGTGCACCAGCTAGGTTTATGTAAGCTTTACACTACTGAGAGCACAGGTGCACCAGCTAGGTTTATGTAAGCTTTACACTGCTGAGAGCACAGGTGCACCAGCTAGGTTTATGTAAGCTTTACACTACTGAGAGCACAGGTGCACCAGCTAGGATTATGTAAGCTTTACACTACTGAGAGCACAGGTGCACCAGCTAGGTTTATGTAAGCTTTACACTACTGAGAGCACAGGTGCAC
>PVIH01024191.1:0-23278 GCA_004025045.1 Sigmodon hispidus
CATCCCCTCCCTGGGCAGGAAGCAGACAGTCCTATGGTCCCACTGACCCAATAATGTTTGGATCAGTCTCCACTCCTGGCCAAATCCACTTTTGTCCATCCTCCCTGAAGAGTGAGTCAGGTGTTCCTATAGTTGGAGTGGGGTCTGAAGGGTCAGTCCAAGGTGATTCTGATCCCAAGCTGTTCAGTGGTTGTGGTTTGCAGCTTGGGCATGCTTGGCTTTTTTTCTTGTTTGTTTGCTTAGAGACCACAATGAGTGAGTACATCAACTGCTTATCTTTCTGAGATTTTGATACATCGCTCAGGAGAAAATTCTCCAAATCCATCCATTTGCCTGCAAATTTTAGAATATCATTTTTTCTTACTGCTGAGTAGTATTCCATTGTGTAGATGTACCACAGTTTGTTAATCCATTCTTCAGTTGAGGGACATCTAGGTTGTTTCCAGGTTCTTGTTACTACAAATAATACTGCTATGAACATAGTTGAGCTAATACCTTTGGAGTGTGAATGTGCCTCTTTGGGGTATACACCCAGAAGTGGTATTGCTGGGTCCTTGGGGAGATTGATTCTCAATTTTCTGAGAAACCGCCATATTGCATTCGAAAGTGCTGAACAAGCTTACACTCCCACCAACAATGGAGGAGTGTTCCCCTTGTTCTACATCCTCTCCAACATAGGCTGTCATCTGTGCCTTTTATCTTAGCCAATCTAACAGGTGTTAGGTGGTATCTCAAAGTTGTTTTGATTTGCATTTCTCTGATGGCTAAAGATGAAGAGCACTTTTTCAGGTGCCTTTCAGCCATTCATAGTTCCTCTGCTGAGAATTCCCTTTTTAGATCTGTACCCCATTTTTTGAATGGATAATCCTCTATCACTTGTAGGGTTGGTGAAAATCTTTTCCATTCTGTAGGCTGGCATTTTGTCTTATTGACAGTATCCTTGGCTTTGCAGAAGCTTCCCAGCTACAGGAGATCCCATTGATTGATTGTTGGCCTTTGTGTCTGTGCCACTGGTGTTATATTTAGGAAGTGGTCACCTGTGCCAATTTGTAGAAGTGTATTTCGCACTTTCTTTTCTATCAAGTTCAAAGTGGTTGGGTTTAAATTGAGGTCTTTGATCCACTTGGATTTGAGTTTTGTGCAGGGTGACAGGCTCAGATCTATTTGCATTTTTTCTACACACTTCCATCCAGCTATGCCAACACCATTTGTTAAATAAAGTATTTTTTCCATTAGATGTTTTGGGCCTCTTTGTCAAAGATCAGGTGTTCATAGGTTTTTGGGTTAATGTCTGGATCCTCAATTCTATTCCATTGATCCACAAGTCTGTTTTTATGCCAGTACCAGGCTGTTTTTATTACTGTAGCTCTATAGTATAGCTTGAAGTGAGGGATGGTGATACCTCTTGAGGTTCTTTTGTTGTGTAAAATTGTTTTGGCAATCCTGGCTATCCTGTTATTCCAAATGAAATTGAGTATTGTTCCTTCAAGGTCCAAACAATATTGTGTTGGGATTTTGATGGGCAGTGCATTGAATCTGTAGATTGCCTTTGGTAGAATTGCCATTTTTACTATGTTGATCCTACCGATCCAGGAACAAGGGAGAGCTTTCCATTTTCTGATATCCTCTTAAATTTCTTTCTTCAATGATTTAAAATTTTTTGTCAAATAGGTCTGTTACTTCTTTGGTTGTAGTTACTCCAAGGTATTTAATACTATTTGCAGCTTATATGAAGGGTAATGTTTCCCTTATTTATTTTTCAGCTCTTCTATCTTTAGTGTATAGAAGAGCTACTGATTTCTTTGAGTTAATCTTGTATCCTGCTACATTGCTGAAGGTGCTTTCAGCTGTAGCAGGTCCTTGGGAGAATTTTGTGGGTCACTTATGTGTACAATCATATCATCTGCAAATAGAGATAGCTTCACTTCTTCTTTTCCAATTTGTATGCCCTTAATCTCTTTTTGGTCCTTTATTGCTTTAGCTAAAACTTTGAGAACTATATTGAATAGATATGGTGAGAGAGGACATCCTTGTCGAGTTCCTGAATTTAGTGGGATTGCTTTGAGTTTTTCTCCATTATGTTTGATACTGGCTGTCGGCTTCTTGTGAATCACCTTAATTATATTTAGGTATTCTCCCTGTATTCCTGATCTCTCCAGGGATTTAATCATAAAGGAGTGTTGTATTTTGTCATAGGCTTTTTCTGCATCTAAGGATATGATCATGTGGATTTGTTCTTTTAGTTTGTTTATATGATGGATAACATTTACAGTTTTTCGTATGTTAAACCAGCCCTGCATTTCTGGGATGAAGCCTACTTGGTCATGGTGAATGATATCTTTTATACATTGTTGTATACAGTGTGCCAAAATTTTGTTGAGAATTTTTGCATCAGTATTCATGAGGGAAATTGGTCTGTAATTTTCTTTGTTGTGTCTTTGAGTGGCTTGGGTATTAGGGTGATTGTGGCCTCATAAAAGGAATTTGGCAATATTCCTTCAGTTTCCACTGTGTGAAGTAGTTTGAGGAGTAACAGTAGAATTCTTCTTTGAATGTCTGGTAGAATTTGGCACTGAAACCATCTGGACCAGGGCTTTTATTTTTGGGAAGGTTTTTAATGACAGCTTCAATTTCCTTAAGGGTTATAGGCCTGTTTGGGTAATTAATCCGATCTTCATTTAATTTTGGTAGATGGTTCCTGTCCAGAAAGCTGTCCATTTCTTCTAGGTTTTCCATTTTTGTGGAATACAGATTTTCAAAGTATGATCTGATAATTCTCTGTATTTCCTGGGGGTCTGTTGTTAAGTCCCCCTTTTCATCTCTGATTTTGTTGATTTGAACACTCTCTGTTTTTTGATTAGTTTGGCTAATGGCTTATCTATCTTGTTAATTTTCTCAAGGAACCAACTCTTAGATTCATTGATTCTTTGTGTTGTTCTTTTTGTTTTAATTGTATTGATTTCAGCTCTAAGTTTGATTATTTCCTGCCATCTACTCCTTCTAGTTGTCTTTGCTTCTAATTGTTCTAAGGCTTTCAGCTGTGCTGTTAGGTCTCTAGTGTGGGATTTCTCTAGGTTTTTCATATAGGCATCTAGCACTATGAATTTTCCTGTTAAGATTGCTTTCGCTGTGTCCCACAAGTTTGGATACGTTGTAGAGTCATTTTCATTGAATTCTAGGAAGACTTCGATTTCTTTCTTAATTTCTTCCTTAACCAAGAGATGGTTCACCTGATTGATGTTTAGTTTCCATGAGTTGGTAGGCCTCCTTTGGGTTTTGATGTTGTTGAACTCTAACTTTGGGCCCTGGTGGTGTGATATGTTACAAGGGATTATTTCCAATTTTTGTATCTGTTGATATTTGCTTTATGACCAATTATGTGGTCAATTTTGGAGAATGCTCCATGAGGAGCTCAGAAATATGTATATTCCTTTGCCTTTGGGTGGAAGGTTCTGTAGATATCTATGAAATCCATTTGCATCATAACTTCTTTTAGACTCCTTATTTCCCTGTTTAGGCTCTGTCTGGTTGATCTATCCAGGGTTGAAAGTGGCGTATTGAAGTGTCCCACTATTAGGGTTTAAGAATTGATGAGGGATTCGAGCTTTAGCAGTGTTTCTTTTACATAATTAGGTGCCCCTATATTAGGGGCATAAATATTTAAGATTGAAATCTCCTCTTGACCAATTTTTCCTGTGATGAGTAAGTAGTGACCATCTTGGTCCCTTTTAATTGATTTTAGCTTAAAATCTACTTTGTTAGATATTAGGATTGCAACCCCTGCTTGTTTCTTAGGACCATTTGACTGGAAAATCTTTTCCCAACCATTTATTCTAAGCCTGTGTCTGTCTTTACAGTTGAGGTGTGTTTCTTGTAGGCAACAGAAGGATGGCTTCTGTTGTTGTAACCATCTTGTTAGTGTGTGACGTTTTATAGGAGAGTTGAGTCCATTGATATTAAGGGAAATTAGTGACCATTGATTCATATTTCCTGCCATTTTTGGTGGTAACTTGTTTGTATTTCCTTTCTCTAGGGTATTTTTCTGTGGACTTATTGTTTGTTTGTGATTTCGTGGGTGTATTTGGGGTCCTTACGTTGGAGTTGTCCCTCTAATACTCTCTGTTGTGCTGGATTGGTAGATAGATATTCTTCAGTCTGACTTTGTTCTGAAATATCTTGTTTACTCCATCTATGGTAATTGAGAATTTTGGAGGGTATAGAATTCTTGTTTGGCAGCCATTCTGTTTTAGTGTCTGTATAACTTCTGACCAAGCCCTTCTAGCGTTCATCATTTCCATTGAATAGTCAATATTTTGATGGGTCTGCTTTTTTATTTGAGTTGGCCCTTTTCTTTTGCAGCTCTTAAAATTTTTTCTTTGTTCTGTTTGTTTTGTGACTTGATTATAATGTGGCACACTGACTTTTTTTGGGGATCATATCTATTTGGTGTTCTGTAAGCTTCTTGTATCTTTACAGGCATTTCCTTCTTCAGGTTGGGGAAGTTTTCTTCTGTGATTTTATTGAACATTATCTGTGCCTTTGAGCTGGTATTCTTCTCCTTCTTCTATTCCTATTATTTTCAAATTAGGTCTTTTCATGGTGTCCCAGATTTCCTGAACATTTTGAGTTATGGCTTTTTTAGTTTTAGTTTTTCTTTGACTGATATATCTATTTGAGCTACTGAGTCTTCCACTTCAGAGATTCTATCTTCCATCTCTTGAACTCTGTTTGTTATGCTTGTATCTGTGGTTCCAGCTTTTTTCTTCAGGTTTTCTATTTCCATCCTTGCCTCATTTTGTGCCTTTTTTATTGCTTCTATTTCAGCTTTTATTTCAGCTTTTAGTTCCTGGCATGTTTCTTTCATAGATTTGTTCATCTCTTCCAATTTTTTGTTTGTATTTTCTTCTATTTCTTTAAGGCTTTTTTTCATATCTTCCTTGAGAGCTTCACTGATCATCAAAAATGAACTTTTGGTGTTGCTTCCTCCTGTTTCCTCTTCATTACTCAGTTCAGGTCTTGTATTTGTAAGATTGCCACTCTCTTCTGGAGTTACCATGTTGTTCTTTGTATTATTATGTAATTTTTTGCACTGACGTTTGCCCATGGCTTCAGTGGTTCACGATTAGATGGCTCCTGGTCAGTTGTGGCACTCGGGCTTGTGTGCCTCCTGTCACCTCTCTGGGCAGGGTCTTAATCTACCCTCAGGGACCCCTGTAGTTGTCTGTTTGCTCAGTTCGAGTTGGCAGTGGGTAGCCATCACATTCCCTCCGCAGGAGCTGTGGGTGTGGTGACAGGCAGAGTTTATCTGGCCATGCTCCAGAATGAGCTGGGACTCTACAGACAGTACTTAGTCCCGGAAGTGGAACTGAAACCAATGGGAGCTCAACTCTCCCTCCCTGGCTGGGATATAAGCGCTTGGGCCTGGTGACCCCTCCTCACATCTGGGCGGGGTCTGAGTTTGTCCTTCAGAGACCCCTGTAGTTGTTGGTTTACTCAGTTCGAGGTGGCATTGGGTAGCTGTGCAAATTCCCTCAGCCGTAGATGTGGGTGTGGTGACAGGCAGAGTTTATGTGCCCGTGCTCCAGAGTGTGCTGGGACTCTGCAGACAGCACTTGGTCCCAGTAGAGGAACCGGAACTGATGAGAGGGCTTACTTTTTATTAGCACTAACTACTTCATCAGCTTTGGATATCATTTAGTATTTTCATGGCTATTCTGAATGAGTTGAAATCGATTCCCAACATAAATTTTTATTTGCTTTTCTGTAATAGATAAAAATATTAGAATTGTGTTATGTAATTCTGGCTATTTGTATTCAATTAAAAAACTTAATTTTTGCTTGCTTATTTATTTCATGTATTATTTTGGAGCATATCTTTAATTTTTGAGTTTATCATTTGGTGTCTCTAGAACATTTGAATGGTTGAGTTTATAAGAAGAAAGAAGTAAAGATGAGGAGAGAAGACTTTACTGCTTTAACAAACATCCTTGGCCTGCACAAGAAAGGGAAGGCAAAGTTATAATGCTAAGACTTCACCATCACCACACAAACTTTGCTGCAACCCTAATCAGAGATTTTTTTTTATATTTATGGGTAAGTGAAGTTTGGAGATGTATATGTTCTACAATATTACCTACAACATTAAGTAAGCTGCTTAAAGAAACCTTAGCACCTAACACATTAATCTTACTTAAAGAATCCACAGGAAGAAAAATGTGGGTGTGTTTCTTAATAGCAAATTATTTGGTGATATGACCACTTCACTTAACTTTTTACATTCTGGCTATGATAAAGATTTTGTCACCACATATAAAGAGGGACAGTACCATATGGGGATTTATTTATAACACTATTTATTATATTGAAATAACTGTATAGTCAAGCTCTTGAAGAAATTGAAGAAAGTGCTAAAAGAACTCACATTGTGTTTATTATGAAAAAAGGCAGGACTGGAGAGATGGCTCAGAGGTTAAGAGCACTGACTGTTCTTCCAGAGGTCCTGAGTTCAATTCCCCGCAACCACATGGTCTCTCACAAGCATCTATGATGTCATCTGGTACCCTCTTCTGTATACTGCTTACATAATAATAAATAAATAAATCTTTAAAAAGAAAAAAAGGCTCATGGGAAGCATGGCATTAACTTGTTATGCCCAGACTCATGCTTAATCCTCCAGAAAATCCACTGAGCATGAATCAAGATGCAAAAGCAAGGTTTATTAGTGAATGAGAAGTTTTATTACTTGTATGGGTTTTTTTGTTATCTATTCTGGATGTCTTGCTTTTTTATATAATATTTGATATTGACTTTCAAAAAGCAATAAGAAAAAAAGCCAAGTCAGGGAATCGGTCCTTGAACTCTAACTGCAGTGACACTGGGAGGGACTACTGAGGGGAACTAAACAGCCACTTTTAAAGGAAAAAAACACAGTTTGTGGTGACTCAAGGATAAGGCTGTGTGCTGACAGTTGATCTAGGGAATTTTCTCCTAGAATCTGAGCCCAAGTGTGGTGGTGCTTTACTTAGACTATTAACATTTGGTGATCGGGTAGCAGGGTCAGGATGTTTTAGATTCTGTAGTTGGAACTTAGGTCATGCTGCCCTTTTGTGGATAACAGTTTCTAGTAATAGTTTCTGGGAACTGGGTGAAGGAACCATTCTCAGGATGTTGTCTGCTTAGTTCAGCATAGTACTCTAAAATGGAAGACTCCTTTTAGCTCTTCAGACTCATTTATATCTTGTTTAAAATATTTTATCTCTCTATGTTGTGTGAGAGAGTCACCTTATTTAATTTAATTAATATAGAATATCTTAACTAAACTCAGACAACATAAGTAAATGGGCACTGCACATGTGTGCTGTGTGTTAGCAGAGTATTTAGTCATGTGCATTCATAGGTATCTAACCATAGTGTTGCTTTAGCTCACAGTATTTGGGAATGAGGTAATGATCTTAAGATCTAATTACTACAGAATAGAGCAAATATCCAAGAAGATTTTTTTGAAGATCTATGTGTTATCATAATTTCAAATCTATGTAATATCTTTTATAAAACAATAACTGGCAACTCCATTTTGCTATTGAATTCAGAAACACTAATTTACTTAAACTAACCTGTGTGCACACTCTGATTATATAAATAAATTATATTTAATTATTTTTTATATTATTTGGAAGAAAGAATACTATAAATTTTAAAAAATAGTTAGTTATGTGTTTTGGAAGTCATGTTCACATCAGATTACAGAAAATCCTGTTAATACTACAGATGGTTGGTATTAGGTTTTTATAGGCTAGACTGTAAACTGGAGGAATTGTAATATTTTTGCTCTCAGATTATACTTAATACTACCACTGTATCAACTGAGCAAATCCTTTTCAAAAATGAAAAGAGGAAGTTACAGCAATTCAACCTGAAATGTTCTTACCTTAATGGTGCACCTCTTGCGTGCTAGAGGAGGGAAAGATGGCAAAGATGCCCTTTACTGTAGAAGGGTGCAGGCAATGAAGCATTCTAACCACCTTCTACAATTACATGATCTTTGTGTTCCACATCAGTTAAGAGACATGCTTTCAAAAAATTTTGTTTTTCTAGCTTGAAAGAATCTTATTTCTATTCTCTTTCTGCAGTATTCTTTCAAGCTGGTCTCAGTGAGTAAATGAGGGGCTTGTTTGCATTCTATATAACCACATACAGACTCTAATTATTAGTAGTGAGGATTGGCCCAATCTGATTTAATTTATTAAACATCCAGTCAGGTGTTCAAACTATACACAACCAGATAGATAGTCACAAAATCAGTTTTAGAGAAATTGCCATAATAAATTTAATTTTTCAAACTTTTATTAAAACTTTTAATTTAATACAGTATATCCAAATGTGTTTCTCCTCTCCCACCTCTTTCAAGATCCTTCCCATCTCCATACCATCCAATTGTATGTTCTCTCCCATTCCCCCCAGCAATAAAACATGGTCACAAGTATATTGAAAATACAGTTAGGAAAACAAAAATCATAATGCAAAACATACAAGCATAAATCTAATAAGATAAAAGTGCTCAAATAAAGATATATGCAACAACAAAGAATGAAAAACTTGGTTTCCACTTTCTCAGTGAAAAATGCACAATTTCATCATCATACATCTTTTGTGCAAAGTAAAATTTTTATATGTGACTATCCAAGGCAATTGTAACAAAAATGCTGGTAAAGAAAAAACCCAACAAATTAATTTTTAATACAGTTTGATACAAGAATTCAGGAAAGCTAAATTTCCTCAATGAGATTCTAATAGCCATGATTACAACCTTATTTTACCATATAATTTCTAAATCTAAATGCACTGTGTAATTAATTTCCCAAAAGCACATTTATTTTCAATTAAAATTATTTATACTCTAATTTTTTCAGGAAATTCAACATACATATACTTAAGTATGTTAGTCCTATTCATTGGCTTCCATTCTTGTGATGGCAACATTAGCACTTTACAGTGTGAAGTATTGTTCAAAAATACATTTACATTGTATTTATATTATCCTATAGGTTATCCTAACTTCAGTAAATCCAAGTACACCAATCTATCTGAGATAGCAGAGACTTAATTATTTTCACATATTTTAAGGTTTTTTTATACCACATTAGAGAAAAATTGCACTTTCTATGTTTAAAATAGATAAAAACATATGCACATATTTATACACATATACACATAATAAAATATAAAATGGGAAAGGAGAGGATGTTTCCCCTTTTCTTTTCCCAGAGAGTTACGGCACTGCACATTAACACTAAGTGATTACCAAACTCAGTACTATTGTTTTAAAGTGCCCTATATGCAATATTAAAGCTAGGCAGATAGAGGGAGACTTGAGGTCAGAAGTAAAAGCAACGGGAGATTAGAAAGTAAAACAGAAGATAGCATAACTCTTCAAAAGATAATGTCTGCTAAGAGACTGAATCATATATATATATATGAATCAGTTGTTGATGTTTTTGGCTACTGACATGGAGCTTCCAATTACCCACTAAGCAATGAGAAATAGGGCACAGACGGGATGCAATGAACTTGAGGGCTCAGATCAAAACCAATAGGATAAATTCTACTTTGAATACATCACCCCTATTCATCTCCTGATCACAGATTATTTTACCTTAGCTGTGGTATTCATTCCTGACACCTGCTATTTCAATAGTATTAGGATAAAGCCTTTGAGATACTTTCTGCTCTGCTTCTCATGGGAAAACAAAATAAAATGATTCACAGTGGAGTGAAATCAGAATTTTCATCATCTCTGAGAATTTTGTTCTCCCTTGTAGGCTCTTAGATTCACAGGGAACTTTTGATTTCCTATTTCATTCTACTCACTTCTGTGTCATTTGAAGAACAATGCAATTATTCTTAAACTAAATGCTTCTCTCATCTGGAACAAAGTTTCGCTTTTATAACACAGCTCTCATGTATTGCAATAAGCAAGCTCATTGTCATGTCATTTCTGTCCCAAGATATAGGCTCTTTCTCAGTGATGCATAAAAGGATTTTCCTCCCTTCAAATGATAATTAAATTAAAAACTAAGTTGGAAAGAAGGCTTTGAACTGCTCTGATGAGAAAGGTCACTGAGATCAGCAATCTGTTAGCACAGCTGTGCTGAGACAAGACTTTCTAGCCACATCATTCATGGTTTCTTCATAGCAAGTAAGAAGCCATTGATTTTGCTTGTTTTAAACATTTTCTTAGGCACATTCAGAAGCCAGCAAGCATGTATGCATTCAGAAAGCTTCAAGGAGACTTAGGTAAAGCATAAGATTTATTTGTCATGATAATCCACAGGAGAAAAAGACATTGAATGAACCATCATAAAAAGGAAGACAACAAACAAAACAGAAACAAAGTGGCAGAGCTGCAGTGGACCTGAATTTTGACCTTTCTCTTCAATTGTCATATGCCACTTCTTCACATGCTTGAACTTTTTACACCTAAAGAAAAGACTCACCTGAAGTTGTTCTTTTTAATTAATAAATATTACTTCTGTCAGTTCTATATATTTACTCTATCTTTATGTCCAGCAAATTGACATTTTACAAATAAATAAACAGCCCAGTGGTGATGATGACAAGCCTTAATATGATTTTAAGACAAGGAAAATATATGAACAGAGAGGAATTCTCAATTTTTACATTATTTGACTTCAGACAACAATCTTAGATAGTCACTTTGTCTGTAGCTGGAGAATTAAAAGGTAATGTATTATTTTGTGTTTGTGCATGCACTGACAAGTCTATGTATGTATGCATGTGTGAGTATGTGTGTGTTCACATGTATGCACATGTGTGTGTAGTTGCATGTTGAGGCCAGTGAAAAACCATGGGTATTGATTCTCCTGCGACATCACACTGAGTAGCAGCTGGGACCTCAGATTCATCTAGTTCCTTCTTCCCAGTGTCAGAACAACAAATGCTGGGAACCATGCTTTTTGCTTTTGGGGGGATTATTTTGTTATTGTTTTGCTTTCTCTTGGTTTTTGGTTTATTTTACATGATTTCTGGGTATAGTACTCAGGTCGTCATGCTTCTATGACCAACAGTGACCAGGTGAGGTATTTCCCAACCTAATCATGTTCCTTTGCAGGACCAGAAATTTCTTCTTAGACAATGTATATTTACACATCTTTAAATATTTTTTTTAAGTTTCAAAAATGACTGAGTCCAATACACAGAAAAATAAGTAATATTTAAGACTAATGAGCTTAATGTGTTACTTTTAAACAAATTAAAAATGACTAAGTCCATTATACAATATATACATATATATGCATACATGTATATACACACACATATAGTTACTATGGAATTCACTGTATATAGGTGTCAGCTGACAAGTTAAAACACTAACATACCATCCACTCAATGAGATCTATGTGGCTGTGACTAGTACATTTTACTTAATTTAAAGTGAAAGGGATTGACTGCCTCAGGAAACGCAGGGATTTCCAGGTGTTTTTCTAGGAACATTATATGTTATGCCTTTTCTAATTCTCATAGCTTTTCTTCAGGATACATTGTCACTGTATATGGTCATTATGAAAAAAAAACTTCATAGATCTGAACTGGGATGGAATGGCTTTTGAACATTCTTATGTTCTTTGCTCAGTAACATCTCTAGGTTTATCTGTAAAGACACAGGATATACTGTTTCCTTCTTTACAGAGTCTAGTCGGCCAAATATGTACACCTTCCACCTAGTCATAAAAAATGGAGTATATTATACCACCCATCAAACCATGCATGGCTGATGCCACACTTTGAACTATGAAGGGTCACTCAAAACGTTTATTAAATTAAGAATTAAAATTTTCCTTGATTTAAATAAAAACAGCATACCAATATGTATCATGTAAAACACTCTTACAGTGGAGTAAGATACTTCTTTTCAAGCAGCAACAGCAACAACAGAGAAGCACATTAAATTACTTGAATTAAATTTTAAAATACTGATCATGAAATGGGAACTTGTCTGTAGCACAATCTCAGTCACCCAATCTTCCCTGTATGGTATTTGAAGTGAATCTACTCTAATACTTAGAAATGCCTTTCTTTCTGAGTTACTGACGTTCTGTGATGAAGAAACCAAAGAATTCCCCTTTTAGCTCACTTTCAGGACAAATCATGATGCTTTCTGAGACATGGTTGAGTCCTTTTTTGATGCCTGCTGGAACCTAGGGTTTGTGGTGAACAGTTATTTTTTGTTAGCCAAAGCATGGCAAATGCTGTGGTTGACTATAGTTGAATCTTCTATTGTATAAATTACAACCAAATTCTGGTAACTCATAGCTTTAGCTGGCTATCTTTCAGTGAGTAAATAGTCTCATGGCTTTAGGACAATCTCTCTCAATTAAGCTTTAAATGTTGACTGAATGAAAAAGTCTTCAATTAACTTAATCCTCTAAGCCAGAAATCTGTAACATTAGTCTATTATTAAAATACTCTCAAGAAAAAGATATGTCTAACTGTAGATTTGTCACAATCTTACTCATATACACAGACTAGCTATTTATACTAAAATACAACCATTTTAAGAAATACCCAAAACTTGAAGGTAATGTTTCAGAATATAGAAAACATTACAATAAATTGCACTGTTCATTGTGTATTGCATTTATAGACTACACAAACAAGAAGATATGACAGGTATTAGGTGCTTTTTTCATTTGATGACGAATACTTGACCAGAAGAAGCTTCAAGGTGAAAGTTATAATCTTATTACAGTCATATAAATCATCATTTAAAGGAGGCAAGGTAGCAGAACTATGAGGCTGCCAGAGACATTACATCACAATCAGGAAGCAGAAAGCAAACTGCCCACTACCCCACTTCTTCCACTGGTACTCTGCCTCAAGAAAGTTCCACAACCTTCCCAAACAATACCACCAAGTGGAGCCCAGGTGTTAAGACATAAGAGTCTGTGAAAGAGTTTTCATCTTCACACCTCAGCAAAGTGCTACTTCTTGCTACTTGCTACTAAGTTGGTATTTGATGATAGGTTTGTTATGAAGCCACTCTTTTGGTTATATAATTGTAAGATTAATAAACCCACAATGAAAAAAAAGGATATGACAGAATGAGTGCTATGACAATAACTACACTGTCATACCCCCCTCTCCAGTGGCTGTTCCCTCTTTCAGTTGGAGGAAGGTACTTATTCCTCAGCATCCCTGTTTCTCTGTAGTATGGTCAGGCATGATTAATGGAAGAACAAGTATCTTAAAGAAAGGCTTCCTCTAAATTAGTCAGGAGAGCTTGAAGTAGGAGAAGGAATCCAGCAAACATAAAAAATTCCTTATCTTTGAAAGTACAGAGCCAATAGATAGAATATGAAACATTAGTATGACCCTGAAACTCAAAATTTGTTCTGGGATATCAGAGAAATATCTGTACCGCTGTAATCTCCACTGAGATGAAGTTCAGAAGTAGCTCTAGCTGCTTTCCCAAAGCTGTCGAAGCTTCAGTTCTGATGGACTTTGTGTTGTCTTTCTGTTTCCTGTATGGATTACCATATCTCTTACCCCCTCATGGCTATCAGATGACAGGACAATTGGACAAATTCCAAGAGACCAAATAGTCATATTTGAATGAAGAGTCACCCTGGGGAAGAGGACCAAGAGTAAGGATAGGAATGAGATCTATTAACTACCATCCTAATAAGAACTCTCTGAGACTTAGTGAAACATCACCCAGGCAAGGGGATTTGAGGTATAAGCAAACAGAAGCCAAATGGCCTGAAATGCAAATACACCTGGAGGATTAAAGAGTTTCTGGAGCAGGGTGGTCATGGCAGAAAGTGAATAGATATGAGACAAAAAGCATAGGCAGAGATTGGTGGTAGAGCATGGCTTAAGCAACCACCAGGAGGGTGGAAGTCTAATTTAAGCCACAAAGGCTTCAGAACCTTAAGCCTGTTTTAGGCAAAAAAAAAAGTTATTTGGGACAGTTTTAATCTAAAGAGATTGTTTTGCATTTTTCTAATTACTAGTGGTATTAAAGGATTTCTTAGCCCTTTTTAGTTTTTTTTCTTTTGAGAACTCTCTGTTCATCTCTTGCTCCAGTTGTGAAATGGGGTAAAGATAAAAGTGATGAGTAAGGAGGGATGAATGAAGACACAGAGACCAGATAACAGGGTCTCTGTGGCAAGGGTCACAGGAAACACTGTCTTTGGCTAGAAATTTAGTCTGTAGACATCATGAGGATGGATTAGGATAAGTGTCAGAAACAGAGCTGGAAGTATTGGAATAATGGTCAAATGGTCAGGTTCTCAACCTATAGGCTGTGACCTTTCAGAGGGTCACGTATCAAATATTCTGCATACAATCCATACCTAGCAAAATTAGAGTTATGAAGCAACAATGAATAAATTTTATGGTTGGGGTCACAACAACACGAGGCATTGTATTAAAGAGTCACAGCATGAAGAAGGTTGAAAACCACTGAACTATAAAGCCTTAAAAGTAAAGCATTTGGGAAAAAGAAATAGTTTATATTACAGCAACATTTTCTCATATCCATTTACTGAGAAAGTAGTGACAACCAGAACAGTGAACAGAAACTGTCCTGAGGGAAGGGATCATAACAGCAGTAAGCTAAGAAGTCTTCTGAGTTATCCAAACTCTACCTTTTCAGTTACTATGCTGTGCAGGTACTTCTCCAGGCATCCTGAGAATTTCCACAGGAGATTTATCACTCTATAGGTCTCTTTCCTTCTTAGTCCTATGTGTGCTCTTGGTTAGAAGTGGATCTCCTTTATGCATTTGAAATGTAATATATATGTGAATAACTGTAAGAGCAAGGGGATTGTACTTAATTCTTAGAAATAATTGAATTAAAAAATAGTAGTGTTGGGTATAATTAATTATTGTAGAGATTCTAGGAAACAGTGTAAAAATACCATGTTTAATTACATCACAACTTTGAGTATACTCTCAAGGAGTCCTTGTAATGATTTCTTGAATATATTATAACTAAAACATATTTTCCAGAAGCAGTAACGAAGCTATAAAATGAAGGAAGTAAGACAAACACAGCCACACTTTAGAAATTTAGACATTACAATATGTGGCTTTACTGCCAATAATCTTTAAGGAGACCATGCTAACACCAAGGAAATGCAAAGACTGCAAAAGCAGGAGGCATTTTCCCTGATGATTCCTGAGGATTTATTGTCAACAGAATAGACCTGGGTCAGTTCATAACTCCTGAAGTTGCTTCCAAATTCTCTGCATGAAGGGAATATTGATAGAACAAACATTACCTGCTGGTATAACAGCCTTTATCCATTATCCATGAACGGTACTGTTGGATGCCCTGAGGTGTCACTAAGAAGTCAAACCATATGCTCACTGCTGCTGGAGTGACTATGGAAAGTCACAGCACTTGAGCCATACTGATGATGTTAGCTGGATAAAATGATGGCACCATAAGGTATTTCTTTGTGAATTTTAATGAGTTAAATGCTCAGAAACATAAGGCAATGCATCCCCTAAGATTTCAGCCTCACTAATATATTGATATTCCCAGCATCTTTTCAAAATGCTGTCAGGTGGGATACATGCACTTCCAAAAGACTGAAGTAATAGATAATTTTCATAGTCTTTACATTAAAGTGCTTTTTATTCCTCTGCATGTTAAGGCTTCACATCAACATCTAAGCCCATTCTAGAAATTTACAGAATAAGCAGGCTTTCTAAGGCTTGGTGGTTAAATAAAATGTATCTGAACAGAATTTTGGAGGAAGGAAAACACATAAAAAAAAATCCTAGGTCTTCTTCTTAATGGCTGCAAAGTGTTGGAAAAGTTATTAAACTTTTCAGAACATACATTTTATCCCAATAAACATATAATTAATAATACTGATATAACTGTGTGGGTTGAATTGTGTGTGATGCACTTAGCATAATGCTGAAAATATAACAGAATTTTCTAACTATATGGTATTCAACTTCTGTTTAAAACAGAAACTAAATAAAAGCTGTGATGTATTTTAAGCAACCAAAATGTTTGATGATTATTTTAAATATCTTTTTCCTGATTCCATCTTGTCATACACTGTAAGTGTAATTTAAACCTTCAACAGGTATGAGTCCTCTGATTAAAGGTAGCAAATCATAAACACAGTTCTGAGGGAGCATCGCAGTAACTTTAGAGATCATAAATAGCTCCCTCAGCTCCAGCCACCTATGACCCAAAAGTAAACACCATCAGAGATTCCAAGGAGTGCAGTGGCAGTGGGCAATAGGAAATGTGGGGAGATTGAATAAATGATTGAAATCATTCATTATTAGCTCATGAAAACCTCCCTTGCTAATTGTTGTGTGTACATCTGACACTGTGGAGGTTTCACATCATGTAAAACAGAACTACCAGTGTTAGAGTTGAACAGATCAGGATAGACTTCCCACCTCTCTCATCAGATCTCTATTCCCAGGAGCTCTGTTAGTGTGGCAAAAGGCACCAAGATAAACCTGTTGCAGTCAAGTGAATTTTTTAATGTAATGAATGTTATACTTCTTACAGGCATTAAGACACATACTCCTTTGAATGGTGACAGTATCTTATCATTTGAGACATGTTTACCATTGGCAACATGGGGAGGAATAACCAACTCTATTAATTATATGCTTGAAAGCAAAAGCTGGTACACTAGCTTGGGATGAATCTTAAGCACTGTACACAGATGTTTCCCACAATGATGGAGCCATTAATGTTCAGTGTACTTTTCTCTTCCCAGTCTGTACTTTGAGTAAGATATCTTAATTTAATAAAAAGGATGTTTATTACTCCTAAAGTACGTTGTTTATAATTTCTTATTTTCTTCTGTTTTTCAACAATGAATAGTGACCTACTTGTTTCTTTCTTTACTAGCCATGTTTCAAATTCAAACTCAATCCCTATGTGTATATGCATGCATGTATGAATGCATGCATGTGTGGATGCCTCTCTCTATCTGTGTGTGTGTGTGTGTGTGTGTGTGTTTGCTACAGTCTCTAAACATTCAATGTGTCGTGAGCTTCAATTTCCATCACAACATATGAGTGTAACCTTATCTTAGATTTAACAGATGAGAAAACTGGGACTGAGAGGGTCATAATAAAGTCTACACAGGCAGTTCAGTTTTTTAATTTGTTAATATTCTCCAAAGAAATATGGTTTTGGACATGAATGGATATATAGAAAAGGTGTTAGAAATAATGCATACAGTTTTGACTTCTTATGTCATATGATCTCTGATCTGAAGTGGGAATGAGATTGGAAGGTGAGTGGAATGCTTGAGCTAAAGTCCCAAGACTAGAATGCTGAGGTCTAAGGGTGGTGGAGATCTCAAACAGAAAAAGTCTATTTATGTTCTGCTTCTACCATTTCATTTTCTCACTCTTGGCAACTGGTATGGTTCCTACCCTCAGAGGTGAATAGCATCTCATATACTTGGACACTGTTTCAAGTGATATTCTTTCTGGAAACATCATCACAGATTCAGGTAGAACAAATGTATTTTAATATATGATGGCATCATGAACCCATAGAGGATGCAGAGCAAAAGCAACCATCTGTTTCGTTTAGAGAACAGACACTTGGTGTTAGATGAGGCCATTTTAGTCTTTTTTATTGACTTCTAACTATTTGATCTCTTTGTGTTTCACATATGTCTATATTTCTGACTACTCTAACAAACACTATAGTACCCAGTGAATATATGCATAACCTTTATATAAGTGGTACCCAGTAGTATCTGTGTATTTATCCATGCTCTCCATGGACATGGAGTTGAACAAACATTGATATAAATATTAAATAATTAAAAAGCAACATTATATGGTTTAAGACCATATATCATAGTCATTCTAAAATATATGCCCTACACTTGTAGATAGAGGAATTTCTCACTGCCTTGCACTACACTTCACAACATCATACATCATCCCATCTCTTGGCATGAAAAGCCATGATGTTCTTCAATGAAGCAGTTTACACAACTTTTCCTCTGATATTTGCTTCCATGATTCAGATATGTTCAGACTTCTCAGCAAGGATCATGGAGAATGTTGGTGAGCTAAGTGAGGATGGGTCCTGAAAGATCCCTCCTTGTAAACAATCTGTCCATATGTTTCTGTGGGAAGTACCATCTGGGTTGCAGCTCTCATTTATAAACCAGGAAAGAAAAAATATGTTCACAATTTAACAGCCTAGATTTGATGAGAAAGTGGAACTGAACTTAAAACAAAGTTATTTCATCTCAGTATGAGAACCCACTGTGCACGAGACATTAGCTTAGTCTTTTTCCAACTGAGACAAATGAGTCATTGTGTCTCCTTTTCAGGAAAAGAAAACTCCAAATTTAGAGAGGCAGTTTGTCTCTGTCAGTAATGTAGGAAATATGTTCATAAAGAAATATCCTAACTGTGAATTTCTTCAATAACTTCATCCAGGAGATAGAGAGCAGCATCACTATATGTTGAGAAAACATCTTTACCAGAGATATCATCACTTCTATGAGTAGGAGGCAAGCAAGATAGCAGATGTCATTGGCCCATGTCTTATCTGTTGGAACCAAAAATAAAAGGACACACAGAAGGGTCATTCATGAATTCTCTGAGCTGCATTAATTTAAGCACATTTATTAAGAGCTTACTCAGTGCCAAATAGTATGAGTAGGAGTGACTAAGGTTTGTTTTGTCATCTCAAATGCTCATCAGGTAACCCTTGGCTCCTACACCTTGTACATGCTTAGGAATCATTCACTGTCACTTCTAACATCTTCATTACTGGGCTATGTTACTCTGTTCAGTATGTTTAGGCTGTAAGCTTTAACCTATTACCAATAATTAAATGAAATTCAATGAGCTAAAGCAAGGATTTTCTAGTTATGACTCGCATAACTATACTAGAATAAAAATATGAATAACATACATCTATAATACACACATATGTACTTACTGTCACAAATATACATTGTACTTATTGCACATTTTATGTTAGTTGATCAAAGTTCAACATATTTGAATGGTACCTACTTAAGTATCTAAAAGCATTCATAAGGAGTCAGTAAAATAGTTTTTTATGGTAAATTAAGTGACAATATAAAGCTAATTTAGTGCTTATGCAATGCTCTTCTTTAATCAGGTTCTAGGGTCTAGAATTTATTCACTGAAAAGGGAAAATTGAAGCAGTTTTCTGGGAGCAAGAGTTACATGTCAGTCTTGCTCCCAAGCCTTTAAGTACAGCTTTCAGAACGGCATATTTTTCTTCATAGTGCATCCATCTAACCACTTTCCTTATGTTTCTTTCCATTAGACAGAATGGTTAAGAGCTGAAGACAGGTTTGGAACTCTAATTAGAATACAGGCACCTGGTAACTACTCACTGAGTATGTATTGACAACATTTTTATCCATCAGCTGATAGAAGTTAAATTCACACTGAGATTTCATGTCACCCAGATCACAGTAGATATCACAAGAAAAAATAATCCATCTGATGCTGATGAGAAAGAGAATCTTTGTGCACTGCTAATAAAGATATACAATGGGGGCATCCACTAGGAATTACTATGTAGTTTTCTCAAAAAAAAGAAAATCATGACCATATCTATCATCAATACTGTGGGTGTTACATAGCCAAAGGGGTCAAAGTCAACAAATGACAGAAATACCTGTACAATGAGGCTTTACTTAAAAAAACAAGTAATAAATCATCCCAAGAACTCATTAGTAAGTGAACAGAGATTGTGTGTATGTGTGTGTGTGTGTGTGTGTGTGTGTGTGTGTGTGAAAATGACTATATTTTAGGAAAGTGGATGGAAGAGAAACAAACAAACAAATGTTTCACATTTTTTGTATGTAGGATGTAAAATACATGACTTTCAAATACACAGGATATTGTCAATAGGATAAAACGACAGCCTATAGAATGGGAAAAGATTTTCACCACCCTACAAGTGATAGAGGACTGATCTCTAAGATATATATAAAGAACTCAAAAGTCTAGAGCCCAAAACCTTGAATAACCCAATCAAAAAATGGGGTTCAGATCTGAAAAAGCAATACTCAGCAGAAAAATTACGAATGGCCGAAAGGCACCTGAAAAAGTGCTCATCATCTTTAGCCATCAGAGAAACGCAAATCAAAACAACTTTGACATACCACCTGACACCTGTTAGACTGGCTAAGGTAAAAGACACAGAGGACAGCCTATGCTGGAGAGGTTGCAGAGCAAGGGGAACACTCCTCCATTGTTGGTGGGAGTGTAAGCTCGTTCAGCCACTTCGGAATGCAGTATGGCAGTTTCTCAGAAAATTGAGAATCAGTCTACCCAAGGATCCAGCAATACTACTTCTGGGTGTACACCCTAAAGATGCACAGTCACACTCCAAAGGCATTACCTCAACAATGTTCATAGCAGTGTTATTTGTAATAGCAAGAACGTAGAAACATCCTAGTTGTCCCTCAACTGAAGAATGGATTAACAAACTGTGGTACATCTACACAATGGAGTAAGAAAAAATGATATCCTAAAATTTGCAGGAAAATGGATGGATTTGGAGAATATCCTCCTGACCAAGGTATCACAGACCCAGAAAGATAAGCTGCAGATGTATTCACTCATTAGTGGACTCTAAACAAACAAACAAACAAACAAGGAAAGAGCCAAGCATGCCCAAGCTGCAAACCACAACCACTGAACAGCTTGGGATCAGAAACACCCTGCACTGATTCCTTGGATCCCACTCCCCCTAGAGAAACACCTGACTCAGTCTTGAGGTTGGTGGGAGAAAACTGAATTTGCCAGGAGTGGAGTCTGAACTAAGCAATATTGGGACAGCAGGACCTTGGGACTGCCTGCTGCCTGCGGGGGTGGGGG
The DNA here is from genome assembly GCA_004025045.1 of Sigmodon hispidus. NCBI lineage: Eukaryota > Metazoa > Chordata > Mammalia > Rodentia > Cricetidae > Sigmodon > Sigmodon hispidus. The sequence goes on from PVIH01024191.1 coordinate 20,905, forward strand.
GTGGGGGATGGGGAGTTGTGGAGAAGAGAGAATGACTTAATGTGGTGTGAGGGGGAAGCGACCTTGAATAAGTATATACAAGGATAGAAAGTGTGACTTCTTTGTTCATAATAATAATAATACTAAAATAAAAAATAATAAAAAAACACACAGGATAATTTTAGAATGGGAAAAGAAAAAATGGGATAATATAAGGGATAATGTGTGTAGTGTTAGGGAATATGTGATGAAGATAACCATGTAGATAATTTTTAAAAAGTCAATATTAAAATTATTATCTGGTAAAATTAGTGTAAAGTATAAAGAATACAAACAACATAGACATGTGTAGTATTATAATGAGAATCAGCCACTTCCAAGTCCAGAGGATATCTATGGGCCCCATCTCTGGATGTTTTGCCTTATGATCTAAAGCCCTCATTGTTCCACAGTGTTTCTAAGTTAATTTATTATGGGCTCAGTTCATTATAGCAACTCATTTTCATCTTCCACATACAAAAACTGTGGTTCACAGAAGAAAATGATCCTAAGACTGTCCCCACTCTGAAAAGAATATATTTAATGAGAAGTGTACAAGTATGTGAATATTGTTAATGGCATTCCTCTAAATTCAAGCTGCTGAGCTCCACCTTTGCCACAATTGAGGCTACAGAACTCCTGCAGGTCATTTACAGTTTTGGATGTCCAGGTCATTTCTTCCCTATTCCTCCTACATTGAATCCAACAACTGTAAAATTCAGATTGTGTGTGAAAGAATATGAAATTGGTTTATAATTAGAAAACCAACAGAAAAGACAAGGCATAGCCTCATAATTCCCGTATTAGGACCCCTGAGGCAGAAATATCATAAGATTAAGTATATCCTGAGCTAGATAGCAAGACTTTGACTCAAGCATATCAATCAATAAACAAAAAAATAATAGTATACAAAACTCCATGATACAGTTTCTTTAATTTAAATTAGAATTTTGTGGTTCAAAATATAGTTATCTTGTCATAACTTAAGCCCTTATTTTGTTCTACATTATAGTAATGTGACATTTTGATAAAACATAATACATTTATTTCTGATTTTGTCTATATCTTTTGAAAAATCATGTTATTTAAAGTTTAAAATTTTTCACTATTCTTGAGGAAGTGAATCTAATGCAAACTTTAAAGTATTTAAATTATAAATGTTTTGTCCCATTGCTTCCGGTTCAGCTCCTTGGACCCAGTGTGGGCTACAGAATCCCAGCGCTCTCTGGAGCAGGGGCAGTAAACTCTGTCCCTGACCACAACTACATCTTCTGCTGAGGGAAACCCCACCAGGACCTCAAACTGAGCGAACCAACTACAGGGGTCTCTGAAGGCAGATTCAGACCCCGCACAGAGGTGAGGAGGGGGCAAGAGGCCTCAGCGCCTATATCCCAGCCTGGGAGGGAGAGTTGAGCTCCCATTGCTTCCGGTTCAGCTCCCGGGACCCAGTGCTGGCTGCAGAATCCCAGCGCTCTCTGGAGCAGGGGCAGGTAAACTCTGTCCCTGACCACATCCACATCTCCTGCAGAGAGAAACCCTGCCACGACCTCGAACTGAGCAAACCAACAACTGCAGGGGTCTCTGAAAGACAAAATCAGACCCTGAACAGAAAGGTGACAGGAGGCATACAAACCCGAGTGCCACAACTGACCAGGACCCATCTAATCATGAACCACTGAAGCCATGGGCAAACGCCAGTGCAAAAAATTACATAATACTACAAAGGACAACATGGTAACTCCAGAAGAGAGTGGCGATCCTACAAATACAAGGCCTAAACTGAACAATGAAGAGGAAACAGAAGGAAGCAACACCAAAAATTCCTTTTTGATGTTCATCGAAGCTCTCAAAGGAGATATGAAAAAAAGCCTTAAAGAAATAGAAGAAAATACAAACAAAAAATTAGAAGAGATGAACAAATCTATGAAAGAAACATGCCAGGAACTAAAAGCTGAAATAGAAGAAATAAAAAAGGCGCAAAATGAGGCAAAAATGGAAATAGAAAACCTGAAGAAAAAAGCTGGAACTACAGATACAAGCATAACAAACAGAGTTCAAGAGATGGAAGATAGAATCTCTGAAGTGGAAGACTCAGTAGCTCAAATAGATGTATCAGTGAAAGAAAATAGTAAAACTAAAAAAGCCATAACTCAAAATGTTCAGGAAATCTGGGACATCATGAAAAGACCTAATTTGAGAATAATAGGAATAGAAGAAGGAGAAGAATACCAGCTCAAAGGCACAGATAATGTTTTCAATAAAATCATAGAAGAAAACTTTCCTAACCTGAAGAAGGAAATGCCTATAAAGACACAAGAAGCTTACAGAACACCAAATAGATATGATCCCAAAAAAA
>PVIH01024192.1:0-23277 GCA_004025045.1 Sigmodon hispidus
ATAGCACATAATTGAAAATGTCTTTGTTGGAGATTTTATGTAAGTTCAATAAATTTTTACTTTATAGTATAATTATTATTTTCTAAATATATACAAATATTTCTTTCAATTTAATTCTATTAAGCCAAATTAAAATAATTGTGTGCATTTTTCAGAGCTCTTTTACATTCTACAATATCTTTAAAACATAATAACTATTTAGAAAGAAAATTAAATGAAAGGTTCTTGGGCTTAATTTCTAGGAATTCTCACTAAATGATCTGGAGTAGTTTGGAGACTTTTATTTTCCCAAACCCACAAGTTATTAGTCTGGTTACAGAGCCTCTTTGGAGTTTTGAGATATACAGAGCAAAAACAGAGAATTCTTTCATCTTTCCTTCCAAACCTTTGAACAAAATATCCCACTTTTATATCATTTCTATAATAGGTATATACACAAAATCTCACTGATGAAAGTGTTGCATGAGTAAAAAATATGAATACTAGTGTGTTATTTCCATCATAGCACCAAGGAACAAATAGGGAAGATTATTCTATCTAAAGAGAGATCTGAGATATGGTCTTAGTTATTTAAAAAACAGGGCTGATTCCTGGTAGAGTAGTGCATATTTTACATTTGGCTCAAGTGAATCGGTGTTTCTATTAATATTTACATAACTAATATGAAATTTTGACCCTCATTTGAAGAATCTAAACTACTGAGCAATCACTGATGAAATCCACGATTTATTGACTATTTAACAAAAATCATTTGAATAATTTTCTGGATAAGATGTACAAAGGTAAACATACCTCACTAACAAACTTTACTAACTGTAAGAAAAGAAATCCTTGTCTTCATTAAAAGAATCTGAAAGATAGTTGTAACTAAACAAATAAAGTTAAAGGGGAACCCCCCAGAAAGCCAAGATGGCAGAGTTACTCCACTTTACCTTTACATAACATTATCATACAAGAAGATTGAAATTGTTAAAGTTCTGGTTGAGTTAGTTATGTGTTAGTTATGAAGCTGGCAGTTCATGGTACAGGTCAGTCTGTATTTGCTTACAGATTCTACTCCTTCCTGCACTTTCTACTTTTAAAAGAGACTAGGGGCAGGGAAGGAAGCTGAGGATGCCTCCAACTGGGAGCTCAAGTGAGATATCTGGCCTTAGGAGAAAGGCACCAATTATCACTGTTTTCACATTGACCCCCTTTTAAACCTGTGGCTTATTGCATTAGGGTAGCCATAAATACTCACTGCTAATACCTGTGTTATTTTAGAGATCTCTAGGACACCCTCTAATGGATGACTCCAGGGAGGAAACTCACATCTGGCACTGGGTTTTGTATTTGGCACGCTATGGCTTCTAAAGGAAAGACTTGTTTTCTTTAAGAGTCTGGCCACAGGGAGTTTAATTGTGCTCCAGTAAATAAATGAACAGCATGAATGGGAATTTTTATACATGCGGAGATCATAAGAATGTACCCACTCTTATGAATCTCAGAGGACTGATAACTGAGTTTGATGGGGTGCATGATGTAAAATCACCAAATAATAAATATATAAAGAAAATACAGCAATAAATGAAAGAACAAAAGAAGTTTAATAATAATAATATAATAATTATAATAGTGAATAGTTAATTGTGTTCATACACACATCATGCTCAATCTTCATACACTTGGTTCTCATGACAATATTGTTTGATAGACAGAACTTTATAACCTCATCCCATAGGTAAGAAAACTAGGCAAAATTAGCTGCTCAAAGTTAAAACATAAGAAAGATGTTTGAACTTCAATGTTAGCCAAAACACCAGAGTTTGCTTTTGTCAAAAAATAATAATTAATAAAAGTTAAATTTGGAAAGGAAAGAAAGAACATCATTAATGCAGGGTGACTCTTTTGTATTAATCACAAATAAAATACATTAATAACCAGGCTACAATTCAGAGCCTTTGAGCAGCTAGGTAGCAGGAGAAATTTATGGGGGACATCGATAGATCTACTTGGGAAGAGAAAATATAGATGATCTCCTGAGTAAGTTGGGATTATATGGAGGAGTAAGCAAAGGGGAGGTGGGAAAAGAACATGAGAGAATGAGATGGATGAGTGGAAGGAGCAACAGAGAGGAAGAACAAAGAAATGTATATCCTGATAGAGGGAGCTATTGTGGGGTTAGAGAGAAGCTTGGTGCTAGGGAAACTCCCAAGAACCCACAAGATGACTCCAGCTGACTCCAAGCAATAATGGAGAGTGCCTAATCATGCCTTCCCCAATAATCAAAGGTATGACCACCCTAACTGCCATTACAGACCCTTCAGCCACCAACTGATGGAACCAGAAGCAGAGATCAATAGCTAACCACCAGATTGAGCTTCTAGTCCAGCTGAAGAGAGAAAGGAGAGTATATGAGCAAAGGGATTAGGGTCATAAATTTTACAGGTACAACAAATTAAACACACAAATCTAAAAATGTGCCTTATTTTGGATCCCCATGAGTGAGGACATGTGATGTTTATCTTTCTTCTTTAAGTTTAGCTCACTTAGTATAATGTTTTCCTGTTCTATTAGTTTACCTGCACATTTCAATTTTTGTTACAGCTGAATGAAATTCCATTGTGCATAGGTACCACAGTTTTATCATTTTCATTATAATGCACTAATCAGTTGATGGACATTGATCTGTATTTATGCATTTTAGTAGTATAGTCTTTTAAAAGGTTTTTTATTTATTTTTTGATTTTTTGAGACGATGTTTCACTGTGTGACTGCTCTGGCTGTCCTGGAACCCACCCTGTAGACCAGGCTGGCCTCTAACTCCCAGAGATCCACCTGCCTCTGCCTCCTGAATGCTGGGATTAAAGGAGTGCATGACCGCCACCACTACCCAGGTAATTAGTTAATTTCTAAGATGTATGTGTAGTGTGTATGCCTCTGCAAGTATATTTGCAGCATGTACAGCTGCCAGTGGAGGCTAGACAAGGGAATCAGATCACGTGGAATGTGAGGATACGCACTTGTGAGCCTCTGGGTGCTGTAAGCTGAACCTGAGTCTACTGCAAGGGCAGTAAGTTATGTTTAACTGCTAGCCACTCTCTCACTAGCCACTGATAGCAGATATTCTCCTATCAATGTTCTTTTCTGATTGAAGACATATTATTTTATTGGTTTACACTAGCCATTTTCTTTGATATAATTCCTCATAAAACAGTGAATATGCCACATAATTTTTCATTTAATTATGCATTCTGGTAATTAAATATTAGTATTCACCTCCTCATTTCTGTCTAGGCATGCAAGAAGGATCCTAGGGATGTAAGAAACATGATTTTCTTAATTAGAAAGAGCTTTTCAAAAAGTCATTTAATTCCAAGCAGAACTAACACTATCACCTCCATTAGAGCACCCCAAAGCTCTGTAGCATTTATTTGATAAGCTATCTGTCTATCTCTGCAAGGTTTACTATGTTGAGAACATGGAAAGTATTGAATTTATTTTTATATCTGCAAGATCTACTATAACGTATAGCACATACTAGGTACACAGTAAATTTATGCTGAATGAATACATGGATGGACATGTGATATAAACTTCACCTGTGGTCCAGATGTAATTCTTAGCATTATTCTTTTGGTATTGTCATTTTGCTTGAGGGTGATTTAAGTCTATATTCCTAAAATGGAAAAGATAGCTGGATCCTCACATCTTCTGACATTCTGGAAACTCTAGCAGAGACCACTTTCATTAGGAAAGTAAGGAATCATGATTATTTTTGCTTTCACATGAACAAAGTGATGAAAATCTCATTGTGATAGTGCTGCTCTTGATATCCACCAGTATAGTATTTGGATTAGATTTGCTCAAATGCCATTTGTTCTAATGCTGATGAAGAGGTCTCATAATGAGCACTTCTTTTTATTACTCTTTTTATGTTTATGTAGGATCATTGGCATACTTTAGTATTCGATGTTTAAACATGGCTCTCTTTTTATATCTCATGCATATTTTACCTTATTGATCTAAGATTTTTATTCTTAGCCATACATTTCCTTCTATTTTTTTTTTTTTTGTCAAAGAAAGCATTGTTAAAAAGGTTGCACTCAGAATGATGATTTAATGAAAGTGTAGAGTGCTGAATTTAATGAAACTGAGTTCAGTGATCAGTGTATGGACTTTTCCAGATGAATTATGCAGTGGTTTCATTTTTTGGAGTGATAGCTCTATGTATGGATTCCATCTCTCTTAAACCTGATGACAAGCTAAGCTTTCATTTTTGTTTTGTGCACTATTTGGAAAAAATTTCCCATTGGTTAACTTTTTATTTGGGAATGTTTCTGCAAGATATACTTTTTATAGATTTTGCAAAGAAAAATGTTTAGTTCACCCATCTTCAGGTGTCTCAGCATCCATTCCAAGTCTTTGTACTCCAGGATGCCCTTGAACTAATTATGCAGTTGAGGATGACCTTGAACTGTTAATTTTCTTGCTTTTATCTTCTAAATGCTGGGTTTAATAGTGTGCTACAACAATATGGTTCAATATTACAAAATCCTAAGGTAACATTTCCTTTTTGTGCCAGTATTTTTCATTTAGTTCTGTGATAATTTTTTACTTATATGTAATATATTCTTGTTGCTCACTCCTTCCATTCTCATTTTCTCCTTCTCATATCTATTAATTCTTCTTCCTTTCTACAAGACTCAATACCAGATTTATGACTTTTGATTTGATTGTGTTACCCACCTACAGGGCTATTTTTGTGACCTTAAGCTCTTTGACTGGTGCCTAATAGAGTAACAAACGGCAAGACAATTTTATTCAATGATTCCTGACTCTATTTGTTTCCAAGTCTACCATAGAAAGTCACTCAGTACTGAATGACAGAGCCTCCCTGAGTGTCTCCTCCATCTTTGTCTAGATGTGAATGGACCTCTTCCTGTACAGACTCATTATTGTCATGCATAGTTGTATAGGATTCTGATTGCCATGACTGTGTATCAACAGAAGATTATATTTCATAGCCTTTCTCTCTGTCTTCTGCCTCTTAGAATTTTTCTTCCACTTCTTCCTGGAATATTGTTCCTTGAATCTTGAAAAAAGCAGTATACATGTTTTGTTTAGACCTAAACATTCAAGCTTAATGGTAAAGATTTCTAAATAAGATAAAGATAACATACTCATATGTGTTTTTTTTTTAAATACACCTACAGAAACGTATTTAGGACAGCAAGACATCTGAAAAATTTTTTCAGCTCCTCCCTCATTTTTGAGAATTGCTTCATGCATTTCTTTTCTTATGCATCAATAGCTCACACATACATGTTTATTCTTTTTTATTTTTATTTTTATATTTCATACTCATGTTAATTGAGTTTCAGTATAACAAAGTTTAACATTTAGAAAACATCAGTTGAATTTTTAATATTTTCAGTAGAAATGGATTTGTATAAAATTCAAAATTGAACTTTTCTAAACTAATGTAGCTTTCAAAATTTAAGCTTTAAAATACATAGTAATTATTTAAAGCTAATATCTTCTGCCTACAACATATCTTTGAGAATATCATGTGTTTAGTTTGCTAAATTAAGGAAACTTTGAAATTTTAACCTGGATAAATGTAAAAACAAGGCTTGAACTTGTAAAGCAGTGCTTTGAACATTGTGTAAAGAGAAACACTACCAATTATTATGTCTTTTCTTAATATGGGCTTACAAACTTAGCATGCCTACAATTCATAATGCCTAGTTCCATAACTGTGTTTAGTCTAAGATATTTTACATTTAAATTTTATTTTTGTGTATTGTATTTAAAACATTCTACTATCCTTGTCACACTTCCTATCCTTGCAGGTCCCTATGTCATCCCCTTTTCAAACTCATAGCTGACTTTCTTTAACTAATATTGTAATACACACAAGTACAGTTAGACATGTATAGAAAATATTAATAAATATATAAAATAACTTGTTAAGTCCTTTTAGTGTTTCTTGAATGCATATGTTCTTAGGAATGACCAGTTGTTATTGGATAACCAGCTGGAGGGTTCATTCACTCCTGTGGACCATGGATTTTTCCTCTCTTAGCAGTCATCATTCTTTCAGGTCTTCATCAATGGATAGAGCCTCATAAATTTTTTTCAGTCATGTTGGCATACCAACTGGTATTATTGTTTCCATCTTGCTTAGGCAGCTATTTTTTTAAAGTTCATTTTCTGTCACAAATAGAATACACAATCTTTCACTTTGTCCTCTGGCCCTTACAATATTTCTACTCCCTTTTCTTGATGATTCCTGAGCCTTAAGAGTACTGGTTCTTCTATAGATGTATGAGTCATGGCTTGCTATCTCATGATCATTTCTTCTCTGCATTTTTACCAGTTGTGGCATTGGTATTTTAAATGCATGAGATACTATATTTGAATACTTATTGTTTCTTTCAGAGTTTGAAAGGAGGAAAAGAAAGGAAGAAATTACTTACTTAATTGAATTATAATCTCAAAAAATAAAATATGATGGTTAAAACTGTAAAATACTAAATTAGAGTTAGCATATAACTTGCATTGCAAAATAATTGTTTTACATGAAGTTATGTAACTATATGATAATTTCTAGATTTATAATATTTTGCTCAGAAAATATTTTTTCTTTGACCAAACAGAACTTTTCAACCTCTGTTGACTTTTCTCTTTATACATCTTCATAATCCATAATCAAATTCTATATCTAGTTTCTTTACTCACACATGTAATCTAGAAATGTCCTTATCAATTTATACTTGTAATCTATGAACCAGACAGAAATATTATATTTCAGATTATGATTGAAATTCATATATCATAATGCAATAGCCACTAACAAACAATTCTGACATCTTGTACTCACATTTTAACATTTTTAAAGTTTTATATATTTGTTTGTGTATCATGATTTTCTGCCTATCTCTTCTTGTGTCTTTGTGGATGTGTCTGTGCCTGTGTGTATATATATTGTGTTGTTACTCTCATAAAACAGAACATCAGCAGAAGTCAGGAAACAACTTGATGGAATTGTCAGTCTACTTCTACCACATAGCCCTGAGGACTGACCTCAAATCATTAGGCTTGACAAAAGGAGCCTTTATCCATTAAGCCTACCTCATGCAATTATGAAATTTTTGTCATAAAACAAATGTTCTTTTTAAAATTTCTTGAGACATACACTCTTCACATGCATTATATGAATATTTCTGTCATCTTCATTTCCCTGTTGGATTCAGATTAATCAGTCAGCATCCACAGCCTTGTTCAGCCTCAGCACAATGTATTATTAGTAAACACTGAAAATTATAATGGCAATAATGTCCTATGCATGTGGAAGTCCAAGTGTGCTATGTTTCTAAATAACAATTACTCAGACATAGACAAAAATGTCTTCATGGTATTCTAACAGTCTTCTGACATTTGAAGTTAACTTTTCTTTCTTAATTTTCCTTTCTCTTTTTCTCAGTTTTGTTGCCACAGTACATAGCAATACAAATATCCCAAATTTAAAGACATGCTTCTAAACTCTGAATCATTTCAGTTTAGTTGCTGCCACGTTGTGTTTAAAGTAAAGAATTTATGTTGAAGTATATTACAAGATTCCTGAAATACTGAGTACCCCAAGGTGGTGCTATTGATACTTGAAGGTAACTGAGTTTACATCTTATCATGTATCATTTCAACATACTTTTCTATAAATGTTTGATAGCTTTAATAATTTAGTTACTGAAATAGCATAATTAAGTACAATTCTACCATGAATATATCAATCAATAGTAGCAACACGATAATTAATCCTGTAAACACATGCTTCTTTCTAATATGTTTTACTAAACAGTATCATAGTGATGACTTGTAAGGTGAACACATACTGTGTAGTGGTGTAAAGTAATGACAGCCTTTTATATTGAAGGCTTTGAGTTATGGAAATTTAATAGAAAACATTAGTTTTGAAACAAACTACTTTATTTGCAATTTTTCACATTTAAAATGGAAATAATAAAAACAGTTTAAATATTGATTCATCAAAACATAATTTATAGAAATTTCACTACTTTGCTAATAGTATTTTGATATGTCACCAAGGGCAGGAGGACACTGTAGAGATTTTCTTCAGAACTATCTTCATGGAAAATGCCATAGAATTAATTATTTTGCTGTGGTAGATTCAGATACTGAAGTTACAACCTCGGCCAAGGGTGTAAAGCTTACTTATGAGTTTTCCTATTTGTTTAATTAGATAATAATTTCATATACCTTTTAAGTATGATGTATTTGATAAATTATTATATACATAATAACCAACATATTTATCTTTATTTTCTCATCATAACTGAGGAATTATAGAATGGACTTTCTGAAGTCCTTTTAGATATTGGTCATTTTTAATAAAATTTGTTTTATAATATTAAGCTTTTAAAATGATTTGTTGTCTTAACAAGTACTTATTTTTCATTATTTAAAGTTCTTCACAGATTATAGAATTCTTGAAGTAAAATTTGGGCTCTGTCATTTCCAATTTATTATGCTGATTTCAAATTCCTAAACTGTTTGCTTGGAGTGATACCTTAAGAATGGTAGTACAGATTTTCATGTTTGACATTTATTTATTCTTTTTATTTCTTTTCTTTTACCTATACATTTCTGAGATAAGCTCTCGCAAAGATTTTGTCCCCTCCATTAATGTAAAATTTATTACTTCTTATTCAATACATTCTAGGTGGTATTGACATGGTAGCCATTCTGTTGATCTTGAACTGGCTTGGAAGTCAGTAATCCCTTACTCCTCATTCACTTATGTGGTCTTCTAGTGATACTGGCCCTTCACTAGAGGCAGGATATAGCTAATGGTTTGGATCTAGAATCATTTTGTCCCTTATCTTAAAAGAAATACTATGATTAATATCAGGGTTTCACTGGCGTTGTAACTTTTAAAGGCTTTGTTTATTTTTTTTAAGTTTTATAGAATTATATGATATGCATTTGTCTTAATTTTTAAGTTATAGTAGAATTCTGTCATAAGTCCATATTTTCTTGTATTTGTTTCTGTTATTGCTGTTCTTATTTTTAGTATAGAGTATTTCATTAGTATTTCAACTATTTCAAGGTTACAAAGTATTCGCTTTTTAAAATTGTTCATTGAATTTAAGTTTAATTTTGCTATCTAAAAACTCATCAGTTTTTTTCTGAATCTTCCATTTACCAAAACAAGTTTATAATGTATGTTCTTATGATTTTCTGGAATTTCATTCATACCTGTTATAATGTTTGCCTTTCAATTTCTAGTTTTATTGAAGTAGGTCTTCCCTTTTTTGGTTTAATTTGGTTCAGGATTTGCCATTTGTGTTTAATCCTTAAAAAATAAATAAATTAATTTTTTAAAAAAAGTTTAAACATTTTTTTCTAGCGATAGCCATGTTATATGACTAATGAGATATTAGCAGCTTGAAACATACTAGAGCTTAACTTCTCCCTTAAAATTAACAGCTTGGGAAACCAAGGATAGGAATTACAAGAGAGTGGAGAATGAGAAACATTTCTTTCCTGTAGCAATGTGGCATTCAAATCTGTTAATAAGCAGCAGTTGATAACTGTTAAACTTCATTCTAGGAACCTTAATCTTATACCATAGAGCACGATATTTTTACATTGTCCTGTATGAGTTTATTCAAATGAGACTGTTAATCACCTACAGAAGAAGGAGTTCCCTAAAAACTGTTTTAGAGATCTCAGCAAGAGCAAAATGTCTTCTGAAAATAGGAATTTCTCCTCTGATTTCTTGATGGTGTGTTTTCTTGACTCTGCAATAACCTCTGCAGATCTACATTGTATTCTATGCTTACTCTGAACATTTAAGATAGAGAAGTCAAAAGTCAGAGAACCAAGGGGTCACTAGAGTGAGATCCTGGTATAATACATAATAGTTCTCTTCTCTGGAGGTAGTAGTCTGCAGGCTATTGATAGAGAAGCATAAATAACAACCCACCTACAAAACTTTCATTGTATAGTGGTGTCCTGCTTACAAAATGCACTAGGGCAATGGTGGCACAAAGCTCATGGGACTAACTAACCAATATCTGTTTTGAATTAGGATCCATTCCAGTTGTACCCCTACCAGACACTGCTTGTATGACTAAGTACCTGAGACTAGATGCCCAAGGGACATACAAGAAACCTCATACTAGTGTACTATAAAAAACATAGTAAGAAAATTACTCTTAACCACATTGTGCTATATTCATAAATCAGTGTCTTGATTAGCCATTATCAGAGAAGTTTCCTCCTGCAGCAGATGGGAACAAATACAGAGATCCACTGACGGATATTGTGAGAGAACTTGGAGCATTCAGTTCTAAATGGGATGTCTTCATCAAATCCCTCCCATCAGAGCTCAAGATACCCTATAGAAGAGGAGCCAGAGGACATGGAGGACACTAAGAAAACAAAGCCCTCTAAATCAACAAGATTGTTACACATATGTATTCACAAAACTGAAGCAGCAATCTTAGTCCCAAAGAATCACACAAAGGCTTATGTTAATTACAAGCTGTTTGGTCTATTTTTCAGGCGTATTACTTGCTAACTCTTATACTTTAAGTTGACCTATATTTCAATATATGCTTATTTTGAGGTGTGACCTGGGTTTGGAATCAGAAATTGGGTTTCCTTCTGTGCTTAGGGTCCTGCTTTCCCCTCTTGGGAGAGGGGAAAAAGATGGTACAGAAGCAAAGACACAGGGGCCAAGTTGAAACAAGCAAGTCCACCTTTAGTGTGAAGGGGAAATCCTTAGATACTTTTTTTTCCAGACACTCCCACAAGTCAGAGGAAAGGATTCAATATGTTGGTATCTGTGGCTACATGCAGGCATCCCTCTGTGGTCTAGGATGTAGTATCTGGACTCCTCCATTGTCAAGGCCCCAGGCTGTCCCCAAGTTGGCTTATGTGGAAGTGCTTAGAAGCACATGTTTTAAGGTACTAATTGTCAACAGATGATACTGGCTGATGCCAGGCTGGTCTCCAGACCCCTAAGAAACCCATGTATTCTACATGTTTAGTTTATCTCTGGTACCTTTTTGCATTCTCACCTGCTTCCTCTATGTCTCACTGTCATCTCCTACTCTGCTCTCCTAGTCTGCTTGCCCATATCTACTTCCTGTCTAGCTACTTGACCAATCAGCATTTCATTAAACCAATAGTAATAACAAATATTTAGTGGACAGAAGCACAGTCCCACAGAGTCATTGACTTGTTAAGTATTTTTGAAATTATTCCTTATACTGGGATCCTGAAATCATTCACCAGCTTTCACTGAAGAAAGCTTAAGTGACTTGATTTTCCTGTATACCTAACTGGCTCTATAATGAATTAAGACATTATGATTTAATGGATTGTTGGAGACATTTTCCCACTTTCCACTCTTAATGGAGCTCTAAATCCTGGAATGACTGACTGAATTCCCAACTAAACAATGTATTGTTTAAATTCTAATTAGTACCATAATTTGCTTTCAGAATTAATTCTATATAAATTATACCTTTGATTATAAAATATATTGAACTAAATCATTTCTCAATAAAGACAATAAAGTAGAAAAAATATTGAATTATGTTGAATTATGAAAAAAATTTTATTTTACATAACATGTAGTTAAGATTAAATCTAGGCATGCATACTACAGAATGGTGATACTAGGTTCCTAATATATGCTGGTTATAGTATAGCAACAAAGAATAATTTTCATTACTTTCCTCAGAAAAATTATTACATCTAATAGTCACTGAATGACATGCCTACTTCCAGTATAATTATGTGGTCAGAAGTAGAATATTCTTGAAAACTAGAGTTCATATCACACAATTCTCTAAAAACATATCTGTTACTATTCTCTAAGAAAATTGAACAAAAATACATATTTATTTTTCAAATAAAATATATGTTCTATAACCATATAGAACAATGTAATATATGTTTATTTTATGTATGCATTATGATGGACAAATGGTGTTACATATTATTATATACATAGCATATATGGGAACATAGAGTATATCCTATGTATATATAATTATAAAAGAGGATGTAGTCTATCCATGGCCATCTGAATATATGCATACTAGAAATGAAGAAAAGTTTCAGATTTTTCAGTTCTAAAAGCTGGAGGCCTCACAATAAAGAGATCTCAAGACAGAAAGCTGGTATGAGTTTTCACTGAATGTCTAAAGAATTTTGCATGCCATATCCACAGATGATGACAGCAGCAGTAGAAATAATTTCTCCAAAGCAGTAGAGCGTGCATGCCCTGGTTATCTTTCTCTTTAACTACTTTTACTTTGTTTGGAAATTCTATCTACTCACATATTGCTACTCCCGGTTAGGCAGATCTTACCCCCACCACAATTGTTTTCTATAATGTCAATCTCTGAAATCTCAGAGATTCACTTATAAGTGTACTTTACTAAACCTTAGGGGTCTATAAGCTCAATCAATTGTCAGTCAAGATTATCCATCACTCAGGGCTAGGAAGATAATTCAGTTCTTAAGAAAATTTCTATTCTTTCAGAAGACATTATCATCTGCATTTGGTGGTTTATAAAAACCAACAATTCGTTTTCAGAGATTCTACACTTCTTCTGGCATCCTCATTATTCACTCTCTCTCTTTCTCTCTCTCTCTCTCTCTCACTCACACACACACACACACACACACTCTCTCTCTCTCTCTTTCTCTCTCACACACACACACTCACACACACACATACACACCAATAAAGCTATTTAAAATTTCAATAGAGAATGAGAGTCTAAAAGTGTTCATTTCTATCAACGTATCCTAAATGTACAATAAACTAAGAGACAAAACACACCCTTTTGGGTTTTGTGTGACTCTTCTGTGTAACTGGTACACTCAATCAATCAAATGATTTATAAAGTGCAATGCAAATTCCAATTTTAAATAATTTGGAGAAAAAAATAAGATAGAGAGTAAGATGTTTTGGAAGCCTGAAAAAATTAGACTACAAGAGAAACACTTGGCAATGAGGAAGGTTTTCGACTACTTCCTATCCTAAACTTTTAAGGCCAATTTAATCTAGCCACTGGCACAAGTGCAGGGATAATCCAGTGCCCATAGTGTCCAAATGTGACCTATGACCCATTATAATACTAAAACACAGAGCCTTGGGATGATATTTAAGATGCCAATGCCACATGCGATACGTGGAGTTGTAAGGAAACTACATTTATTAGAGTATACAAATAATTCAAAAGTCTTTATGACATAAAACCTGCCATCCTTTGTAGAAAATAGGCTTTTTGAAATATTCAAGCTCTCTTTGCTCTTTTCATTTTCATCATTAAAAATGTATCTTTTTAAATGTCTTTTTGTTACTACACAAATATATGTATACATATATATATATCCAATTATCCAACTGCAGAAGATGGGTAGGAAAGATTATAAGAGACAGAGGAACAGAGAGTTTGCTGTGAGATCACGTCTTCTAGTAATATCAGAACCTACCACCATGAAGTCTCAGCAGCACGACTGCCTAAACAAGAGCTGAAAATGGACAATACAGTCATGACAAAATAGACATGGAAAATTCCATGACGCCTCAACCCTACACAAAGAACTACAGGCAACTAAGGAATTCTGAGAGCAGGAAAGTAGTGCTACTGGAAAAATAGCACAATAGTTGGTTATTCACTAATAAATAATCATTTCTGAAACCACACATATAAGTTACACTATAGAGACTGAGCAGGTTGTATTTACGAATCTAGAAAAATATATACTAAATATATGTGTATGTATATGTGTGTGTAATAACAGATAATAAAAATTGATATAAATTTGAAAGAGATCAAAGAAAGGAATATGGAACGCTATAGAAGATGGGAAAGAAAGGGGAGAAGTAATTACATTATAATGCTTAAAAGTAAAGAAATAATAATCCTCTAAAATAAAAGGTTGAAACTTAAAAACTCAATTTACAACATAAAAGAAAACTGGATAAATGTAAAAGAGCAAAATACAGTAATATTTTAAATATTTTTAATTAAGGAAAGATTAAAAGGAAAGAAGAAAAAGTATTTATGGTCCTTATTTCTTAATTCTTTAACACTAGAATCAGCCAGGTTCTGTGTACTGGCTTATAGGTTAGGCCAATGAAGACTCTTTCTGTTGTTGTCATCTAGATCAGTGATTCTCAACCTTCCTAATGCTGTTACCCTTTAATACCATTTCTTATGTTGTGGTGAACCCTAACCGCAAAATTATTTCATTGTTACCTCAATATTGTAATTTTGCTACAGTTACAAATTGTGATATAAGATTCTGTTATACAGGGTATCTGATTTATGACTCTAAAAGGGCTGAACCCACAGGTTGAGAAACATTGATATAAATACCCAGTAGAGGGAATCAGCAATCAAGAGTATTTTGTCAGAGGCTCGTGAACTGACCTGTGCTCAGACTTTGTTACCATTCCACTGCTGCATGGCATGGAATAGTATTTTTCAGAGCTGGTAATCACTTGGTCTTGAGTTTGAAGCTCTAAGTACCTTCAGTAATCTACAGGATTTTCATTCCTTGTAGACAACCATCCATGAAAATCTTCATATCTCAAACTCCCACTTCCTAACTCAATGAGTTTGTAACAGACCCTCTGCTGTTCTGGGTCTGCATCTTGATGTTTAACCTGGAAGTTGCGGGAGGAATCTGGATTTGAGTTTTGTCTTATTCCAGAGCGGTCCATACAGTTAGCTTCTAATGAACTGGTGGTTTCTGGGCAAGGCAATCTGAGACACAAAGTCAATGCTATCATTTCTTCAGTAATCATTAGCTTAATCCTGAATTGTTAGCCAACCATGAAGAGGACAACGTCCATTCTAATTCATCATAGTAGATTTAAAGAGTTAAGAACTGTGTGTTTTTCCTTTGACAATTCCCGATATCAGAGCCAACATCAGTGAGGCCGACTGTGGTCTTCAGTGAAAGTAAACTACTTAGCCTGTTTATCTCCGGGTTCCCTTTCACCATGGGTGTCTGGTTTTGAGTTAATGCACTTCTTTTTCATTTTCCTCCAAATTCTCTTGCTGCTCTTCACAACTTGTTGGTTTCTCTGTCACCTCTTTCCTGATTTGTGGTTTCCACTTGGAATGTAGCTTCTCACCTGTTACCTAAGTTCAAACTTGAAGAAACACAGAAATGAATGTATATTTACTTTGAGATTATAATATATTTACAATGTTGCTCTTTTCCCTATCCTCCCTCCAAACTCTCTTCATGCTCTTTTTTAAGTCTTCATCTCTTTCTGAGCCTCTGAACCTCCCCTCTAAAGTGTGCAGGGTAGATCAGCTAAAAGCACCTATGGTCTTGCCCAACTTTCTAAGAGTTAATATATCTCATTCATTAACTGGTAAGGAGATAGCAGTGGTGACTTGACTGCATAGAGAAAAGAACTGTAGAATGGTTAAGCCTGAGAAGTCATTCAAAGTAGGCAATCCTATTAATTCAGGAATTATTTAGTACAGCTGTTTCCACAACAAAATTGAGCACAATCTAGTCACTTTGCTGGCCAACAGTATTAAGATTTTGACCAATTACTAATTTGTTTCTTCAACTCTCAAGTAAAGCAGAATTAGGTGGCTATTAACCAAATAACTCAAAATTTTATAGTAATTTATTGACAAAATCTTATATGTGAAAATGCCAGCATTTTCCATTTCTTCCACTTGAACTTGGTTGACTGCTACTCCTCCCATCATCTTTATTAAAGGCCTTATAATAGCAATAAGTAATTTAAGCCATTCGACATGCTGCTTGATGACTCTGTTATTTATAATTGTGCACTGTAGCTAAATGGCAAAATGCTACTTCCATTTACTTTAATGCATTTAGTTCTTGAACATCCAATAAGAGGTTAAAAAGCTTTTACTATTATTAATAAAAAAAAATGATGGGTTTTTCTTGCATTACCTGTTCGATCTCTGGAATGTGGAAGACTTCAGCTGTGTTGATATATTATGAAAGAGCTACATATGCAGTTAATCTCCAACACACCAAATAGATTAGCAAAACAGTTCAATTGCTTTAACTCTTGATTTTACATTTGATTGCATTTAAAAATGATACTTATCTGTAATATGCCATGATTCAATTCACACAGGAAAATAATCATGTCCATGGAACATAGTCACCTAATAGAATTATTGACTAAGCTATTTTACCAATGATTGTAACAATAAATTCTGCTTTAACCTCAACATATGAGACTGCTGTCTTTTATATATTAAAATTATTTACACATTTCATATTATGAAAGAAATTTCAAATTATACAGTTGTCAATATTAGGCTTGTTAAATATGTGTAAATTCTAAAGACAATAAAAAACTTATAACCATGGATTTACAGAAAAATATAATGTAACAAATTTACATCCAGTTTTTGATAGAATGTAACAAATTTATTATCAACCTATGAACATTTATCTTATTGTAGAATCTATGCATTATAACACAATATTCTAATTTTATTGTAAGCTTTTTATATCAATAATTTTAGTTTTATATTTTTGTGCTATCATCTTTTCAAAGCATCATTGGATTATATATATTTTTTATAATTTTAAGACTAACTTCTCCATCTGAATAAATCATATCAAATTTAAGTTTAGAAACCTATACTTCCTCTGTACTCTGTGTTTGTTAGTAATACTTTCATGATTGGGAGCAAATCATCAAAAGGAATTAGATATTTACTGCCTAGACAAGATCATCTCATAGTATCTGACATCAGATTTCCAACAGTATTTACAAAAGGAGTATTTTCACACAATTATAGAAATTACAGTATTCATCTTGGACTTCTAATTTTATCATACAATGTCTCACTATCATAAGAAACATAGAACAGAAAGAGCTGTTCCTTTGTTAATGCTGGGATATTTAAAACTCAAGGTGATAGACCATAGAACTCTCTGATTTTGCACTTACATTTTCATATTCAAAATTTTACTTCAAGAGCAAGACAAAAATACAGTAGCTAGAAAGAGCATAGGCATATATGATGTAATTATAAATGGTATAATACTTTAGTTTTATAGCTGCTGTGATCAACGCAAAAGAACAAAATAATCAATAGATAGATGAAAAAGAGAAGAATGATTGATTTTCCCAATATTTGAGAAGCTTCAGTTTATCAGTTTGTCATGGTGGAAAGATTTGAACTGGGTATTTCAACAGGTGTAATAATATCAAGAGGCCTAAATGATTTTATTCCAAGATTTCCTTTTCCTCTTCTACTTTATCTCAATTCTAAGGTCATTGTGTAGCACTTGTGTGGATCTTCTCCCTGATAATAATTTTCTCTAGAATTGTCTCATGGACATTTCTAGGCTTATCTTTTACTTATTTTTCAGTGCTTCTAAATCCAGGAAAAGTGACAGGCAAAATGGATCATCACAGTTTATACTCACAAGCCACACTCTATGGAAGATAGCATTTATAAATAATTAAAATATGACAAGTAGGAAAGACACACAATACCTTGATCCACACTACAGAAATCAATAAAACATAAGCTATCATCTCATTCTGGCCAACAAGAGGCTGAAAATCATGTCTCAACTTCATATTTAGTCAATTAGGTTCAATCACAAGGTGAATACTAGCTCTTTGTCATTATATGGAGAATAACTTACAAAACTGTCTCATTATAGGTCAAACCATTACTTATTCTTTAATTTTATGGCACACTAAAATTCTCAGGTAAATGGATGGATTTGGAAAATATTCTCCTGAGTGAGGTCTCACAAACCCAGAAGGATAAACAGGGGATGTATGTACTCAATTATTAGTGGACTTTAAGCAAAAGCATTATTATTTCATTGAAAGATGATGGGTGAATAAAGTGATTTAAAACATACACAAGACAAACCAAAAAACAAACTTCTTATTTGACTGTAGAAAGATTGCTCTTTTGCTTAGCAGGAATTTGTGGTGGCCATAGTGCATCCTTGGCTATTAGCTGTGATGCTGGTGTGCTTTCTTCATCCATAGCTGAGCCTAACCTGGCTTGAAGTGCCTTAGATTTCAATTTTTATGCTCCAAGTATTTCAGAGAAAAGAGACTCAGAGAACAGTTATTTTCATAATTTAATATGCCTATATATGAACAAACTAACTACAACTATTGTTAAATTTGAAGCTGTCTTTATCAAGTTTCTCCCTTTAAGATATTCTCAATGTTGTATCTTTTTAAAGGAATGTTAATACACATGTGTCTTTTATATAGTAATAGATGATGATAAGTAAATAGATAATAAAAAAAGAAACTGTTTGATCATTTTATGTGATCATTCAGATGACTACAAGAAAATAATGTCTTGTGGTCATGGCCAGACTGCTATATATCCAAACATAGAAATTGTTACAGCATATGTGCTATATGAACTCAATCCAGAAAAAAAAATTAGCATGGAGAAATGAGGTGGGCACAAATTCTCATCACTGGCCAGTAAGTTATTGGAAATTGATAGCTGCTGAGAGAGGAAGGTAAAGTTTTTTTTTAAGAGCATGGTTACTGTTAGGTTGACCATGTTCAATTGGAAGGCTACATACATATCCTAGAATATATGAGCACGACAAATTGTACTTGAATGAAATCAAAAAAAGTTGAACAAGTTGTAATGGTAGGGAAGACAGATGTAAATCTTAGAAAACTAGGAGTGGTGAATATTATCCAAACACATTCATGAAATGCTCAAACAACAAAAAATAGATTAAATTTTATATATTATTAAGGTAGACTGTAGAAATTGTTTAGTTCTTAAGAGAAATCTTTTGCATAGGACTCAGGTTCTGTTCCTAGTACTCACACTATGGATCATAGCCATCTATAACTCCAGTTTCAGGGGATCTGGAATTTTCTACTGTCATCCCGGAGTATCAGAGATGCATGTGGAACACAAGCACACAATTATATTTAAAAGGTTTGAATATCTGGTAAAAATCTATCTCTGAGCAGTGTTTGTATTTTCAAAATGTCAAACATATTTTTGTTAGAATTTTGTTTGCTGGCGATCCCTTCTTTGTGCCTACTAGTGTTTTGGTGTTACGGCTTCACTTAGATCTCTTTTCTAATCATTTAGTGTTTCCTTTGTTATTGGTTAAAACTCTTACTGGTGTTACACTTTATCTTATAGGGCTGGATGCACTTCAAGTAGATGTTTATTTTGTTGCATTTATGCCACATGCTCCAAAACAATGACAAAGGCTGATCGCCCTTCATATCATTTAATTCCATAACCAGTCCTTGGGATTCTATAACTTCCCATAGTTTTATTTCTTTAAATTAGGGTCCTGATTACTATTATCTATTAGTACTTGGTATATGGTCTGTATACTTATAGTCTGAACTTCTTTCTGGTTTCTACATCTCTAGTATTTCCCTAGGCTCGGGCTCCTTTGGCAGCTCTGAATTTACACCTCTGTGTCTCAGTGCAGACTGCTTTTTTATTGTTCAACTCTAGTTTTCTAGGCCTGATCTGTAGAATTCATTAGCCAAAAAAAAAAAAAAAAGAAAGAAACAGCAGCTGTGACTGTTTAATTTTCTGATACCTGATTTTATCTCATATTAACAATGTAATATATTAATTTAAGACCAGCCTGAGCTATGTGAAACTGTGTCTCACATAACAAAACAAAACCAACCCAAAAAATTGTCTAGAGGATTTTAGGAGTAGATCCATTAAATATGTGTAAGGCATATCCTAATGGTATGTAAAACTGCTTAAGAAACTTTGAACTTGAAAGATAAATCCATGAAACAAAAAAGATCATATTGACGGAGGTAATCAAAACCCAGAAAGACAAAAGTTACATGTTCTCTCTCATTGGAGGCTCCTGGTTTCAAATCTTTAGATGTGAATACATATTCCATAGTAACTGCAGAAACCAGAAAACAAACAAAAGCATTGTCATGTAGAGGAGCTGGGCGGTAACAGAGAAGGGAGTAGCAGGGTACAAATGATCTGACTGGGGAAAGGGGACTTCTTAGGGAGACAATAAGATAGTAGAAAGATAATACATGGAATTAATATGATTTGTTTCTGCTAGAAAAGATAGAAAGGTGGAGATGCTATTTCGGGTAGGAGTATGTAGGTAAATATAGAAGAAGGGGATAGATAAGTAGAAAGGAATAGTAAGGATGTTGGTAAAGCCATGAGGAACAATACTATTGAATACACCCTCAAATTATAATGCACTTAATTCCATATAGATATAATTTTAATTAATTTTATAATCTGAGATGATGGTGTCCCCTCCTAGAGCCAAATGCCACCTAACCACCACAACAACAAAAACAAAAAAAACAATACCAGACTTGAGATTGAGTAGTTTTCCAGAATTATCCAAAGGACTCCCTAACATATAGTTTATTGCTATTGCCACTGGTTAGGCATCAACAGCAGACAAAAGGTAAGCCTCAGCTGCTGAAGATACCATGCACTTCAAAAAATAGGCCCAGAGACTCCTAAGCCCGACTGACCTTGAGGTCCTCTCCGCATGAGCTAGTTTTCATGAGAACAGAAGTTAGTGCACCGTTTTCCAAAGGAGAGAAGCATCCAGTAGTCTTTCTCATCTTTGCTGCCCATGAACAACATAGATAACCAGTATATCATGATAACTCTAGGGTACATAGTAGCACATATACTTTCTTGGTAGCCTGCAGTTAACTTTCCAATTGAACTTAAGATCTGGAAAATATACTTGATACTGGAAACATAACAAACATAACTATTTAGTACCAGTGAAATAAAAGTAATAATTGTTAATTTTTAAAACCAGCATAATCCCTAAAAAATCTATAAACATCTGTTCTATTTTTGAAAATGTAATTAAGCCTATCATTTTTTACTTTAGAAAATAAAGTCCCTTTTTCCCCATATATCCCCTTGTTCTCCCTCTCTTCCCTCTCCCAATCCCTCCCTGTCTGCCTCCAGCCTCTCTCCTTCCCATACCCCATCCCTCTCCCAAAAGAGCAAGAAGTCCCAAGGTGGATCAGCTCAGTATCTACTCCAGGCAGGTCTGATTTCCTCATAATGTGATGACTGGGTTAGGTGTTCCTCTGGGGAGAATGGGCTCCAAAGTGCCATTCCATGCACAGAAGCACAGTCTGATCTCTCCCCTCAAGGCTCAGCTCCATGTACTACTCATGTCAATGGACAGCTGACTATCCTTGGAGAGCCTAGTTACTTTTCTTGAAGGTTCCCCAGTGGCTGTTCTTAATTCAGTGAGCTCCTCAGAGCTCCTACCAGCCATCACTGTGAGAATTGTCCTCATATTCCCTATCCCCTTGCTCATATAGACTCTTTTCCTCTACTCTCAGCTAAACCAGGAGCTCAGCCCAGTGCTCAGCATGTATCTCTGTCTCTACCTCAATTCATTGTTGGATGTAAGTTCTGTGATGGCACTTGGGATGGTTATTCATTTGATTATAAGGGAAGTCCTGTCTGGAAATACCTTCACTATTGGTTGGAGACCTAGGCAGGAACATCCTCTGAGTTTTTGGAGGTTATCCTAACATCTGGTCTTTTTCCATTCCCATGTTAGCTTCCTCTATTAAGGAAGCCAATTTTATCTCCCTCATTGTTGCTTCTCTCACTCAGTCCTTCCCTTCTCTCATAATTTGTTCCCACCTCTTCTTGGTTGCAACTCATTATGCTCCCAATTAGCTAAGGAGATCTTCTCTATTTTCTCTTCCTAGAGGAAATCTCTGGGTGTCTCTCTTAAATTCCATCTATTACCAGGCTTTTCAGGGATTGTGGTTTGCAGCTTGGGTGTTTTTTGCTTTTTGTCTAAAGTCCACTAATGAGTGAGTACATCCCATGAACATCTATCCTTATAACCACACGTAATTGTAACTTTCTCCCCTCATCATAAAACTACTCTTTCATTATATTGTGATCATTAGAGAAAACCACAACCTATCAAAATGCAGAATTTGGAAGTGCCATTGTAATCAATACATTTACAAAACTTCCCAGTACTTATGGTTCAGGTGATAAGGAAGCTAGAAGATCAGGGGTTTTGTTTTGAGGTTGTGCTTCCTAGGTACATTAAAAGTGACACACATAAAGTTCTACTAAAATAACTGCCCAAATATAGGCTGAGAAGCATGACACAAAATGACCTGCCTAATGGATAGGAAAACTCACAGTGGCTCAAACACATACAGCAATTAGGGAAAGCTGTGAATGAGAGAGGTAATATTCTTGAGGGAAGAACACACTAATTTGTTGTCCAGAGCTAAATGATCATCTAGCCCATCTATACATTAAAGATAGAAGAGCTGAAAAAGAAATAAGGGAAACATTACCCTTCATAATAGCTGCAAATAGTATTAAATACCTTGGAGTAATTGTAACCAAAGAAGTAACAGACCTATTTGACAAAAATTTTAAATCACTAAAGAAAGAAATTGAAGAGGATATCAGAAAATGGAAAGCTCTCCCATGTTCCTGGATAGGTAGGATCAACATAGTAAAAATGGCAATTCTACCAAAGGCAATCTACAGATTCAATGCACTGCCCATCAAAATCCCAACACAATATTTTTTGGACCTTGAAAGAACAATACTCAATTTCATTTGGAATAACAGGAAATCCAGGATTGCCAAAACAAATTTACTCAACAAAAGAACCTCAGGAGGTATCACCATCCCTGACTTCAAGTTATACTATAGAGCTACAGTAATAAAAACAGCCTGGTACTGGCATAAAAACAGACTTGTGGATCAATGGAATAGAAATGAGGATACAGACATCAACCCAAAAACCTATGAACACCTGATCTTTGACAAAGAGGCCCAAAATATGTAATGGAAAAAAGATAGTATATTTAGCAAATGGTGTTGGCATAGCTGGATGGAAGTGTGTAGAAAAATGCAAATAGATCCGAGCCTGTCACCTTGCACAAAACTCAAATCCAAGTGGATCAAAGACCTCAACATAAATCCAGCCACTTTAAACCTGATAGAAAAGAAAGTGGGAAATACACTTCTACGAATTGGCACAGGCGACCACTTCCTAAATATAACACCAGTGGCACAGACACTAAGACCAACAATCAATAAGTGGGATCTCCTGAAGCTAAGAAGCTTCTGTAAAGCCAAGGACACTGTCAATAGGACAAAACGACAGCCTACAGAATGGGAAAAGATTTTCACCAACCCTACAAGTGATAGAGGACTGATCTCTAAGATATATAAA
>PVIH01024194.1:0-23268 GCA_004025045.1 Sigmodon hispidus
GCCTGTGAATTTTAGGATATCATTTTTCCTTACTGCTGTGTAGTATTCCATTGTGTAGATGTACCACAGTTTGTTAATCCATTCTTCAGTTGAGGGACATCTAGGTTGTTTCCAGGTTCTTGCTATTACAAATAATGCTGCTATGAACATAGTTGAGCTAATACCTTTGGAGTGTGAATGTGCCTCTTTAGGGTATACAACCAGGAGTGGTATTGCTGGGTCCTTGGGGAGATTGATTCTCAATTTTCTGAGAAACCTCCATATTGTATTCCAAAGTGGCTGAACAAGCTTACAATCCCACCAACAATGGAGGAGTGTTCCCCCAGCTATTTTCTTAAGATTTTCTATTTCTACCTTTGCCTCATTTTGTGCCTTTTTTACTGCTTCTGTTTCACTTTTTAGTTCTTGAAATGTTTCTTTCATTTTTTGGTTTTCCTTTTCTTGATTTATTTCAAGGTTTTGTTCATCTCTTCCCATTTTTTGTTTGTATTTTCTATTTCTTTAAGGGAATTTTTTTATATCTTCTTTGAAGGCTTCAGTAATCTTCATAAAGCTGTTTTTGCTGTTGTTTCCTCTTCATTGCTCTGTTCAAGTCTTGTCTTTCTAGCACCACCTGTTTCTTCTGGTGTTTGTTTGTTGTTCTTTATATTGTTATATGTATCTTTGCACTGGCGTCTGCCCATGGTTTCAGTGATTCATTATTAGTCAGTTCATAGTTGTGGCTACAGTGTTTGTATGTCTCCTTTCTACTCTGAGAAAGAGGTTTGCTCAATCTCTGACTCTACTCTGGAGATAGGTCTGAATATTAGCGGCCCCTGTCATTCTCTGATGATGCAGTTAGCCCTGGAGGCTGGGCCTGGCTGTGCAAGGTTCCTTCTTTTAATGGTTGCTGTAGGAGGCCCCTCACAGGCAAAACCTAGGGCCTGTCTACTGACAAGAGTCTGAGATCAGATTCTTGGGTGTGACCCTGATCCAGGAGAGAAATTCTCTGGATGGGAGGCCCAGTAGCTTGAATTTGCTCACCTCTGACTCTACTTGAACAGGGGTTTCCTCTTTTTACTCTTAAATTTTGTTTTTGTTTTGGGGTGTAGGTGTGGAGAGTAGATGCAAAGGGACAAGGAAATGAATGGGATTAATGTATAAGATGTAAAAGGATCATATAATAAATAAAAAGAAAGAAAGTGAGGATAGACGCAGAAGGAGAGAGAGGAAGGGAGGGAGGGAGGGAAGGAAGGAGAGAGAGAGAGAGAGAGAGAGAGAGAGAGAGAGAGAGAGAGAGAGAGAGAATCTGAGCCTTTTTAAAGCACTATTTCCTCCTCAGAATGAACATTTTCTGGTTGAGAGGCCTGGCAGGTAATCTTTATCTGAGTTAGGAAGACTTATATTTATATTTATACTGTCCATACATGCTCAGAAGCTATGACTGTGGACTTCCTTAAATGTGATTTTTTTCTTCTACTCCTTAGATTTTGTGCCTGAAGGATATAAAAAGAAAAAGTATTTCCCTTTGGGAACATGGAATTCCTAGGCTGATAAAGTCTCTCATGCCTACCATGTAATCTTATTCTCTTGTGCTTTGAGTTGTTCTTTGAAGGATAAGAAGAGACTAGTCTGGGGACAGCTGTTAGGATTTCCACTGAAATGTAATATGCTTCTCTGTCATGGGGCAAGTCTTTTTGCATTTTTCTAAATGACTTTCATTGGCCTTTGTAGTTGAGTGAGTCTGCATTTCCAGTTGATATAAAAGACTAAGAAACACTAAGAGGTTGAGCAAACAGAAACACACTCAGAAAAGTAGAAAAAAAGAATCATCCTCAGGATAGATGAAAGGAATGTAGCAAATTACCAAAATTCAGAAGCATGAACACCTGATGGCTCCCTAGCATCCCCTAAAGCCTCTCTTATAATTTTATAGATGCTTGAACTATGGAAATAGCTGACATAATGTCTTTTTTATTTTTACTTTCTTATGACTCTGAGGTAGTTTTTTTGTCATGCATATGGTGCATTTTATATTTCTACGTGACAATTTTGATCCAGACGCATTTTTCTATCCTGCAGGAAATAAGCTAGAGAAATAAGGCTATGTAATGAAAGAGTCAAATTCTAAAATCAGTGCATCAACTGGACCAAACCTTAAAAAAGCTAGTGTTGTCACCTTATTATAAACATCATAATACCCAACACCTTATATGCTAATTAAAAATAACATGAAAAAACCTGGTCTTATTAAAGACTGGATAAAGTAAGAAAAGTGTTGTAAATTAAAGGTTTCAAAAAAGACTTCGGTTTTTATGAGAGAATGCTCTTATTCAAAAAAAACATATGTGCTAAAGTATTAAGAGCTTATAAGGACTAAAACTTGTACTCAAATACACAAACACACACAAACACACATGCACACACATGTACACATATGCACAAGTAAAGCAAAAGTAGCAAACCGTTTCCAATTGTTGATGCTATTTGGAAGTCCATTATGTTCTTTAAATTTTTCTTTCTTTGAAAATATTCAAGTAAATTGTTATGGATAAAAATACATAAAAATTAATTTAAAGTCCCCACTGGTCTAGGATGGGATAATTTAAGCACCAAAAAAAGAACAATGAATATGATTGTTTGGCACACTGTTCAATCTATAAAAATTCATGAGTTCATGACAATACTTCGTAACAAGCTAACATCTCATCATTCACTATTGGAATTTACTATTATCTTATTAATGTAGAAATTGATAAAGAAAGGATTGAATATTTCTTTTATTTCATATTTCAAAGTACCAGATATCAAATATGGGAACATACTTCATAGAAATATTATAGCAATAAATGTGGAAGGAATTATAAAATTAAAAATCACAAGCTTGTAACCATTAATGAAATAAAAATCAAATGCTTTCATGGCTACTAAACAAACCGTATAAACACTAGTGGAGAACTTTATAATGAGTGTTAACCCTAACCCTAACCCTATAAATCAGAGATTTGGCTGGGTAAATCAGGAGGAATTCAAGTTCAATGTCTGCTTTGGATACATAGCAAGTTAGAAGCCAGTCTGGTCCTTTAGATGAGACTTTGTCTCAAAATAAAATTTAAAAGCCTAAAAATATAGGTCAGTTGTAGCATGCCTGTTTGGTATGTGTGAAGCTGTGTGTTTTATGTCCAGTACTGAAAAATTAAGGTAATCTTTATAGCACCTAATGATGTTATACACTGATGAGATCTGATCTGACTTCATACAACACATGTGGCACTATGGAGAAAGAAGATGAACAGGACATGAAGTCTTCCTCACAAGGAGCATATAGTATTGACAAGGAAGTAGGCTGTATACCTGGTATCTAGATGTAAGAAGTACATT
Organism: Sigmodon hispidus; assembly: GCA_004025045.1. Taxonomy (NCBI): domain Eukaryota; kingdom Metazoa; phylum Chordata; class Mammalia; order Rodentia; family Cricetidae; genus Sigmodon; species Sigmodon hispidus. The sequence goes on from PVIH01024194.1 coordinate 3,361, forward strand.
ATGGAAGAATAAGCTCCTGGAAGCCCATGTGGAGAAATCCTATTAGCTGGAGTGACCATGAAGGGATTCTGAGAGAAGTGGATAGACAGACAAGTGGACAGATAGATAATAGATAGATGGATGGACAGATGATAGATAAAAGGATCTATTATGTATTTTTAATTAAAAAGTTGTTTTCCATATCTACTACTGCTTCTCCTCCCTCCCCTCCTCCCAGTCCCTCCATTTCACACTCAGTCACCCACCTCCTCCCATTTATTCTCCAAGGAGAGCAAGAAGTGCCAAGGTGGGTCAGTTCAGTATGGCACATCCAATTGAAGTAGGCCTGATTCCCTCACCCAGTATTAAGGCTGGGTTAGGTGTTCTTCTGTAGGGAATGAGCTCCAAGATGTCAGTTCATGTATCAGGAACATAGTCTGATCCTACTGCAAGAGACTCCACAAACTGCCCACACCATTTGATAGTTATCTACCTTTGGAGGGTTTGTTCCTTTCCCTGAATGTTTCTCAGTGATTGTTTTTGAGTCAGTGATCCAAAAGGTCCAGTCAACCATCTCTGTGGGACTCCTCATGATCCAGATCCTTTTGTTCATATAGTCTCTCTTCTCTCTCTTCAGCTGGAGCAAGAGCTCTACCTGGTACTTAGCTATGGATCTCTGCTTCTGCCTATATCCATTGTTGGATGAAGGTTCTATAAAGACAATTAGGGTGGTCATTCATTTGATTATAGGGAAGGCCTAGTTAGGCACCCTCTCTACTTTTGCTTTGAGTCCTAGTCAGGGACATCATGTGGGTTCTTTGAGATTTCCTTAGCACCAGCACCAGTTTTCTTTCTAACCCCACAGTGGCTCCCTCTATCAAGATATCCATTTCTTGATATTTATTCTCTCTTTCTGTTTCTCCTCTCACTCAACATCTCCTTCTCTCATGATTCCTTCCCACCTCTCCTTGCTTTCTCTTTATTATAATCCCAGTTTACTCAGAATATCTTCTCTATTTTTCCTTCCCAGAATGTCTCTCTTAGTTTCCTTCTGTTACCTACATATGCCGGGATTGCTGTTTTCAGCCTAGATATTCTTTGCTTTATGTCTAAAATCCACTTATGACTGAGTACATACAATTTTTGTCTTTCTGGGCCTGTGTTACCTCACTCAGAATGATACTCCCCAAATCCATCCATTTGGCTGCAAAATTTAGGATAACATTTTTCTTTTTAACTGCTGAATAGTACTCCATTGTGTAGATGTACCACAATTTGTTAAACCATTCTTCAGTTTTTGTTTGGTTTTCATCTTAATCACATGACAAGGACATAAAGTTTTTGTATTTTCAAAATATGTCAAATGACACGAAGGATTAAATTCTTTTTTAAAATTTCCTGGAATTTTGTAGAATAACTAAAGTTATGTAAGTAAGAACATATTTAAACTTTACAGAAATATTTCCTGAGACACTGGTGTTGTTAGGTATCCATCACAGAAGACTAATCGGACATGGATTTAAGCGAACAGAAAATATTAACCAGATGGTGACTACATTGGGTGTTTGAACCCAGTGTAGCCTCAAGCAGTTCTTTGGGTGGGATGGGAATGTAAGAACAAAAACCATGTCCTGGGTTAATACATGCCAGGTTGCAAGAACAGTTAGCCAGAATCAGAACTATGGAATCAAAAAGCAAGTACATTTAAGGACTGTCCCAGAACTTAAGATTTGATGGATTAGGTCTTTGTGCTCATGATGGCAGGTGTTGCTGCCTATGTGATTTGTTCCAAGCCTAATTGGTCCTTCCATCATGACTTTAATTCTTTAACTGTGCTAAGACCCTGTGAAGTTCTGTGGATCTGTTAAACTGGCAGGATTAGTCAGTGGTGGGATACTTCACCTGGCATACATAAGATACTGGTGGACAAAAAAGACAAGACTTCTAAATTTTCCAAATATTTATATGTAGTGATATATTGTGTATCAAATAAAGATTACCTGAAAATCAGAGGACAGAGCCAACCACAGAGTTAGCCTAGGATGTTTGAAGCAGAAAGAGATATGGCTAGGTAGAGAAAGGCATATAAGCAGGATGAGACAGGAGTTCACCCCTTAGGTTTTTCTTCCATTTCAGCCTGATCTTCCCTTTGCTTCCTCTATTCATTCTGAAGATTCATAGAGACAGGATCTACCCCTATTGGTCTGAGGAGTTGGTTAGGTGAGATGTGGCTGTGACTTGTTCCTCTGTTTCTCTGATCTTTCAGCTTTTCCCAAATATCTGGCTCCCAGTTTTTAATATCAGATCAATTAGAATTTATGAAATATCCCTATATACATATTATGCATTATATGATCTGGGGAGAAAGCTCTGTGGAAAAAATTCTTGCATAGCACAACATCTTGAGTTTAAGCTCCAGTAATGAAAAATTAAAAAATTCACTGGGCATCCAGTGAATGTACCTGGTCAAATAAATGTACTTGCTTCTCTCTCACTGAAAATCTAAGATGCTAGATTTTAATCTAATTCCATCTTTCAAAGGGCCAAAGCAACCAGATGCTGGGCTTTTGGAATATTTTCTTTTGCTTAATACCAAGCTAAAACCTGACTTCTAAACACTGTCTAATGGAGTCATGTGAGTCTTATGGAGTCTTTTTCTGAATTCCTTTGTGACCATAAAGTCGGCAGAGTAAACCTTTATTAAATTGATATCTGTTATTCAAAATAGCTCGTATTTCAAAGCAATTACTACCTCCCACTCAACTAAATGTCCAATTAGTCTTTGGTACAAATAGTACCTAATACAGTGCCCAGCAGAGAAAGACATTTAACAATCCTTTACTGCCCAATTCATTTGCCTCCAGTGACCTAAATAAGGCTCATGCAGTTTTTCTGATAATAAATATCACTCAGGAATTGGCTATAAATAAATTATTTTAACTAATTTTTATGAAGAATACTGAGGAGGCTTATGAATTATTTATTTTTGCCTTTGTATTGTCCTTGTCAAGAGCAAGAGAACTGGTCCTTGTCATTCTTTTAGCGTTGTCTCACTCAAGGGCAACTGTCATGGAAACTTTCCTTCCCTGTCCCCCCTCCCTTCTCTGAGAAGTGTGTGGGAGCAGACAGGCAGCATTCACACTCTCTGAGCATCACAGGGAACTCCTCTTTAGCATACTTCACTAATATGCATCACCCTAACATTGTTTTATTTGGTCTCTTAAAATAAAATTCTAATCAAGAGAGTTTGAAATTGAAATATCAAAATGGACAAAATGAAATTGATTAATTGAATTCTATAAATCAGCTTAACTATTTTTAGTCAAATTTTGGCCACTAATTTTTTCAAAAGTTCTGGGAATAGTTTTTACTTGGAGTATCCAGGTAAATTGTTAATGTCTTGCTTCTCTTTTATTATATGATATGTTGTCTTATTTGCATTTATATTACAGAGAACTCAAAAAGTTAGTTCTTCAAAAATCTTCATGTACTTCCTGAGATTTACCACAGTCACTAAAAATTTCCCTACATTGTTTCTAAACAACCTGACAGCCTATGGTGACTTTCTAATCCTTTTCCTGTTTGCCTTGTGTCAGAGAACAATGCTCTCCATTGTTCTGCTCATCCTTCACATACCACTTATGTGTGCATCTGTAGCAGAGAGTCTCTGAGTACCTGTTATTCATTACACACACTACCTACATGACAACAAATGCTATCTTAATTATTTTTGAAAAGACAGCATCATCAGAGAAGCTTTCTCCTGCCCCCAGTGGGAACAAATACAGAGACTCACAGCCAGACATTGCTTAGAGAAGGAGAGATCATGGGACACTCAGTCCTGGAATGGGATGCCCCTATCAAATCCTTTCCATTAGAGCTCAGGGAACCTAACAGAACAGCAGGTGGAATGTAAGAGCCAGAGAGGATAGAGGACACCAGGAAAACAAAACCTTCTAAGTAAATGTGAGAAAATCTTTAATGAATTCACAGAGACTGAAGCAGCATACAAAGGGTGTGCATGAGTCTGCATCAGGTCCTCAGCATATACATTATGGCTTCTACTTTAGTGTTTTTGTGGGATTCCTGCATGTATGAACAAGTTGAGTCTCTGATTCATGTGCCCTTTTTTGAGCTCTCTTCATTCTGTTGGTCTGTCTTGTCCAACTTCTATGTGATAGTTTTGGTTTTATGTTATTACATTTTATTCTATTATATTAAGAATGAATGACTGAAAATCTAGCCAGTAGGGTAAATGTTAACCACTGAATTGTCCTTTATACCTGCTGGTAAAGAAAAAATCAGTTTTTTCCAATTGAGTGACACTGTATATATCAACCACTTCAAGGCAGGCCTGGTGTTCAGTAGTAGTTGACCAACATATAATAAACTCCATAGGCCATTTTTATTCTTTTATTGATTAGATTTTGTTGATTTTGTTTTTTTAGTCTGCTTGAGTGTTATTATATTGTTTGGGAGACTTGTTTCATTAAGTTTTTTTGTTTGTTTGAGAAAGAATTTAAAGTTGAGTGGTTAGGGAAGAGGAAAGGATCAGAAAGGACGAGGGGAGGAAAGAATATGACTGAAATATACTTACATTTAAAAACTGTTTTAACTAATAAAAATATATAATAAAAACAAAAGGTAGTCATATGTATGATTGTTTAAAATTATTTAACGTGTATGGGAGTGTTTTGCTTGCATGCATGCTTGTGTACCATGTACATGCCTTGTGCCAAAGAGACTAGAATAGGGCATTGGATCTCTTGGAACTGGAGGTACAAAAGTTTTCAGCCACCATGTGAATGCTGGGAATCAAACCTAAGTCATCTGGAAGAGGAGCCAGTGATTTAGCCACTGAGCTATTTTTTTTATAGCCTTGTGCATATCTCTCAATTCTCCTTTGTTTTCATCATCTTGATAATCAATGCATTCATTGCAAGATAATTAAGGTTGGGGGGTAGTTTTTGTCTGTGGGTATGAACATAGATATTCAAAAGGCAATTTTATATTATGTCACCCTAGCTTAGCAGTGTTAGGTTTCTCTAGGACCTGAGACCTATTCAGTCAAAGATTTTGAAGAAGGTTTATGGTACTATGTGTGGATTCCCTCTTGAGGAGTGGAATTCAATCAGGGGTATCTAATTATTCACATAACAGATAATAGTCACACCACTATTAAATTAATGGGCACATCTTGCCTTGCAGGTTAGTACTGTACTTCATAGAGTTCACACTTGGATAAGACTATTGAAGACTTCTAAAAGCCTACTGGCATCTTCTAGCATTTTGAAAGCTGCCCATTGGAAAGGAAACATCCAGTCCAGTTCCAGCATGAAGTGTCTGGTATCTTTAGCAATAGGGCCTTATTGACTAGTTCTTCTGGGTAACCAAGAACAACAGGATGAGAATGCAATGTTGTTGGAGTCTCGGTGGCCACCTTGACCAACATCAATTTTGTGATTTAAATGAGAAATGGTCCACAGAAGCTCATGTATTTGAACACTTGTTTCTCAGTAGATGATGTCGTTTAGGGATAACATGGAATGTTTAGAATATAAAGCCTGGCTAGAAGAAGCAGGTCACTGGGGTGGGCTCTGAGAGTATATAGTCTCACTTCACATTCAGTTTACTATCTTAGTTTCCTGTGTGATGAAATGTGATCTGCCATCTTCCAGCTCCTGATGCCTGCTGACATACCTGCCTGCTGTTATGGATCTCTGTCCGGGACTGTAAGCTAAATATAAACTCTTCCATAAGTTGCTTTTTGTCACAGTATTTTATCACAACAACAAAAAGTAACTAATATAACCTCCTTTGGAGTTATTCTCCACAACCACTGAAGTTTTTGCTTTGTGACCCACTATTTTTATAACTGGCATTGTCTATCCTTGCAGGCTTAGATAATACTATTTTGCTCGAAAAAGAAAGAGAGAAAAGAGAGCTTTATTCTGGAGTTAGGGGGATTCCAATAGTGATAATATTCTTTTGCAGAAATATTATTTTCTACTTTTGTTCCACATTCTGAAAGCTCATAGCTTCCTCACCAAAGTACTACATTATGTGTTTGCTGACACAGAAGAATAGCACTGCCTAATGCCACCAGATGGTAATTGGATTCTAATAATAGGACAAAATACAGAGAATTCCCACTGCTTGGCTGGGTTTTAACTGACATGACAGCAGAGAGTCAGCCTTTCCACTGTGTCCCATGTGGGGAGTAAGCTGTGGAGAATTGGACAGTAAAGCTCCCTTAGAAACACCAAGTCAGGGAGAAGTCACACAGTCACTGGTTGGGGCTGCCCTGGGGGCTCCAGCTTTCTATGTGGCTGACACTAAGAATTTTCAGAAATCCCAAAGGAAATTTCAGCTTCCACATTCAAAGCTACTCTTTCTCTGTGGACATCAGTGGAAGCCAGTCTCCTGGAACAAGAGCTTTCACCTCAGAGGCAGACAGTTTCACTCTTTATTGTCCACAAGTCTTGTTCCAGCATGTACTGACTCCAGAAAAGCCTTTGTCATAAGATGAAAAACATATTGGAATTGATTATTCATCTATGTCTCAATTATTATCTATGGAAAATAAGAATCAAATAGTTCAGATACAGAGAGAACAACCTACATATAGCTTTGTGTCTGTGGCCACTTGGAGTCCTTTTCTCAGGGGAGCTGCTGATAACAAATGGGTCATTGGAAACTTGATGGGGCAGCCAATTTCTCTCTTTACCATCCCCAAGTCCTGTCCCAGATAAAGGAACCAACCCATTTCCATTTCTAGACATCAATTTCAAGAATGCATTCATGGTGTAATCTGTTAGCTTGGGTTCTACCCACTAAGAAAACAGGACTACAAATACGCCTAAGGTAACCACTGATGCCCCAATTAATCCAAAAGTCTTGAGCACTAATACTTGACATTATGACATAGGAAACAGAAACAAATGAGAAAGTAAATAAATAAAGGATTTGGAAATAGGGACCATTGCCCCAAAATTATTTGTAAGCCTCAAACATCACCTATACATGGAATCTTCATCTGAAGATGAAGAAAATAAAAATCACAAAAAGAAGAGTGACTGGTTCAAAGTTATGAAACTAAATGAAAAAAAAAATGCACCAGGATTGGAACACTCTGTGCACACCCACAATTGTGTTTCCAATTCAAGAATCATTATTTTTTTATCTAAACTACTGCAGGTGCTGAAATAAATTGGAAAGAAAAAAATATGTTTGGAATAGGAGAAAGATCAGAATTCATGTCTTTCTGAGTCAGGCAAGTATAAGCATAGCTTAACTATTTAGGACCTTAATTGGTTTGAAGTACATATATGCTGTATCTCAAAAATTCCACTTAGCAACCTGTACTAAGTTGCATGCATATGCCTCTTTAATAAAAGTTATCAGGTCATTATGACATACAGATCTCCTGCAACTTAGTAAACCATCTTTGTGGTAACACATATCCTGAAGCTAGGAGTAGAGGGCTAATCTCACCTAGACTGGTTTTAGTTTTAAGTGAAGTAAGACAAACTATGTCATAAAAATTAACTTTTAGGGTAAGCTCCCTATTTGTCATCTTATGCTTATGCATGATTGGGTAAGCATATGATTAAAGTCACACACATCATGAGAAAGAACATGGACTGTGAATAAGTTTTGCAATCAAAACTTATTTGTCAAAACATATAATCACCCATACTCCACCTTTAGCAACCAACCTACCTTCTTTTGGACCCACAGAAGAAAACTATGAGCAGCAAGCAGTAGTTCATAAGCTCAGGTAGCCACTGCTTCCTTGCAGCAAATTTGTTCTGTATTTTAACTTTAACTTTGAGGAAAAAAAAAAAACATTTGTTACTTTGCTCTTTCTATATATTCCTTTAGTTCTCTGAATAAGATACAAACAGCCTGGCTAAGGTACCTGGTCCAGACAATGACCACAGGCAACATTTGGGGTGAGCCTTGTAAGAGAAGAGATATCTGTGGATATATATTACATATTCAATAAAACCTGAATATTGGGGAGAGAGCACACAGTCAATTCCTAGGCAGACAGCTCAGGAAATTCTTAAACCTTGAATACAAAGATAAACAAAAGATAAAATGCCAGGAGTGGCGACCAACACCCTTGATCCCATAACTCCAGAGACAGAACTTACTTCTTCTGTTTCTGTTAGTTCAAGGTTACATGCCTTTAATCCTATTCTGGATGGGATAGGGTATATAAGGGCTCATAGAAACCTAGAGGGAACAGAAGTGTCTGGGAGAAGCAAATGGCAAAAGCATCTGGCAGAAGCAACCAAGAGTGAGAATGAGGAAGTTGCAAGACAGCTGGGTGAGAATTGACTGTGGTACTTCATCTCTCTGATATTTCAGCCTTCCTCTGATATCTGGCTCTGAATCTCATTTGTGATACTACAGATATTCATGTAGGCAGTTTAGAAGACCTAGAAGCAGATACTCACAGAGAAATAAAAGAAACCCTATATAAACAAAATCTTTGCATTGTCTGTGCTCTATTAGGCTGAGCAGTGAGGGGAAGGTTCAATGTCAATAACATTTAAACTAAATCAGGACAGCAAAATTTGAGTAATGAGAATAAAACCATTAGGCTAAACACATTCAGAACCTTTGGTCCAACACCTATGAAAAAAAAGCTATTATTAGTATTATGGCTTGTGACCTAAGAAAGGTAGCCAGAGAGAGCTCGAGAAACTGTTATTCAAGAAAAATGACAGAATGCTTCAGTATCAGGCATTATAACTCAATACTAAGAGGAAGAGTCAGTGGTAGGAGGAAGATGTACAAAGGAGTATTGAAATTAAGCTTAGTTCTGCATATGTACAATCCCTCTACTTTGACAGGACACTACTCTGGTTTACTGTGGCAGATCACTAACACTTTACATATTGATAAAGTCATATAAATTGTGTTGAATCTGGAAGGAAAACCTGATAAAGAGCAGTGGTCAGCACTCCTGAACTTATTTATTTTCGGAATGAGGAGTTTGAATTAATGAATCAAATATTACAGAAATTGTACATACAGATTTGTACTGACAGATACATCTACACTTCACACTCTATCACAGACATGGTGTCTTCAGCCAGTGCCAAATGTTTTGCATCATCAAGATACACCTAATAACATGAGGAAGGTTAGAAAATTATCTCAGGGAAGGTGGGAAGTTCTAGAGTATATAGTGGGGTAGGTAAAGTGAGTATGAAAAAGCAGAGAAAATGTGATGTCAATATTTAAAACATATTATAAAAAAATTTTCTAGGTACTTAGACAATGAGAGATCTCCTCATCCTCTCTTATATAAGGGCAGAAAATACTTGTTATGCAGAAAAAATGATGCTGTTGGTTCAGCTCCAGGTTGAGGAATCCAGGTATTATGAGAGGATGCTAGAGATCAAAAACATGAGGAACAGAGAATGAGTTTAAGCAGGCAGAAAGCCTGACTGATGAACCCCCATCTTCTCTAGATCTCTCTGCTCCTTTCCATAAAGGTTAAAAGCAAAGGCTTCAAACCAGAATGCTAAAATTTTCAACATACCTCTACTGTGCCCCTCTTATCATTATTAAAATGGGCATGATTATATTGCCTATCTCTTAGGAAGTTTAGAAGATGTAATGTATGCAAGAGGAACTAAAGCTCAGAGTGGTTACTGCAGTGCTAAAGGTATATTAGCTACTATTTTGAAAAAAATAGTAAATGGTCTTGAAATGTACTGTCACAAATTTGGGAGTTAGAGCCTAAACAGAATGCATGGGCCCCTGGATTTTCAAACCCATAGCTCCCTAATGTCAACAAAAGAGGAACAATCAAGGATTTTAGTCTTTACTTCTTCTTTCAGATGTTGATAAGCTCTCAACCAAAACAAATGATGTTTCTAAAGTAAAGTAAGTCACAATTCACCTACATGTGGTTTCTATAAAAATATAAAGTGTAACATAAGCTTTTATAGTCTTCAATTCTTCATCCCTAAAATTCTCTATGATTGCTTTAGCTGATTTAAAAAATATTTTAGTAGTTCTTTGAGAATTTTATACAATGCATATTGATTATTTTTGCTCCTTTTCCAACTCTTTTCAAATCCAGCTGCTGATGTCTACCCACACAACTTTGAGTCTTATTTATTTGTAAATCTATTTTTTTGCTGCCTATATATTTTTGGATATGTGGAGCAAGAACTTACAAGGGCGTATACCTCAAAGAAAACTGACTACTTTTTAATCTCTGAGAAGCTATCAAGTGCCTAAACTCCTCAGTGGACCTACATGTCTTCTCCATGCTGGGATTTGATTTGGCATGAGAGGTCTTGTAAATGCTGTCATATCTGCTTTAAGTTTATATGTGCAATGTGTCCTGCTGTGTCTAAAAAACATTCCTCTTTTTTTTTCATCTATACCATCTGATTTTTATAGCCTTTGCATCTTTCCCTATAAGAATCCTTGAGCCATGGGAAGGGGAAGGAAGGCATGTGATAAAGAAGTTTCTTTAGAGTCAGAGTACTTGGCAGTCTCTTATTGTAGGTATTGTGATCATTTGATAATCTCTGAGCTTTGGAAGTAGTACTTGCAAGGTAAAGTTTCAAAATGTAAATAAGACAGAATTTAATTAAAACATAAAAGGAAATATTCATATTAGAATATCAAAAATTTTGGAAATATAGAATTAAGCAATGAAAAACATTTTGAAGATGTTGGGAAAGAAAACTATAATTATTAACCCAAGGAAGCCAAAGTCATTAAAACCAAAGAGTGAGCATAGATATAGAATGAAAAAAGAATAGAATGAAAGACAAGGTCAAGAACTCTAGCATGGTTTTGAAAGGTATTCTGCATGATTCTAGAGAAAAAAGTAATTATCAATATCACCCAGCTACAAATTCTTTTACCTACAACACTGATTGCCTACAAGATATTCTGATATAATAGCAGTACAACTATTTTGGGAGTAATCAACCAATTTAAAAATTAGATTTAATATCCACTCTATGAGATAAAACCCATACATGACATTGCCAAAGTGGCCAAAAGCCTTACACCAGATAGTTTATGGGCCTAGTGGAAAAGCTACTATTATTACTCTGCTAAATGAACATTGTAATAAAATAACTCCTAATGGCACACTGATATACCCATAGACATACTCAAACCTCATGAGAGAAACTTCTTCATGCAGTATATAGGAATTAGCAGAGATATACAACTAAACAATATGCAGGTAATGGGAGACTTTGGAGCACTTGGCTTCAAATGGTATGTCTTTAAAAAATCCTCCACCCAATGCTCAGGGATCATTGCAAATGAGAAGACAGAAAATTTTTAAGAGTCAAATGTAGTGAATGGCTATAAAGAAATAGCACTTTCAAGATGAAACAGGAATGACATATAAGAACTCACAGAGATGGTAACAGCCTGCACAGGATGCACACAGATTCTAACTAGGAAAAATTTTACCACTGAGATGGGAAATTTGACATAAAATTCCAGCCTTAACCAAGAAGCTATATGGAATTGATATCTTCTGGGAAAGAACAATATTCAATTTCATTTGGAATAACAGGAAAGCCAGTATTGCCAAAACAATTTTACTCAACAAAAGGACCTCAGGAGGCATCACCATCCCTGACTTTAAGTTATATTATAGAGCTACAGTAATAAAAACAGCCTGGTACTGGCATAAAAATAGACTTGTGGATCAATGGAACAGAATTGAGGATCCAGACATTAACCCAAAAACCTATGAACACCTGATCTTCAACAAAGAGGCCCAAAATATTCAATGGAAAAAAGATAGTGTATTTAACAAATGTTGTTGACATAGCTGGATGGTAGTGTGTAGAAAATGCAAATAGATCCAAGCCTGTCACCCTGCACAAAACTTAAATCCAAGTGGACCAGAGACCTCAACATAAACCCAGTCACTTTAAACTTGATAGAAAAGAAAGTGGGAAATACACTTCTACAAATTGGCACAGATGAACACTTCCTAAATATAACACCAAAAGAACAGACACTAGAACAACAATCAACAATTGGGTCATCCTGAAACTAAGAGGGTTCTGTAAAGCCAAGGCACAGTCAATAAGACAAAATGACAGCCTACAGAATGGAAAAGATATTTACCAACACTATAAGTGACAGAGGACTGATCTCAAAAATATATAGAGAACTCAAGAAAGTAGAGCCCAAAACCTTGAATAACCCAATCAAAAAATGGGGCTCAGAACTAAAAAAAAGAATTATCAGCAGAATTATGAATGGCTGAAAGGCACTTGAAAAGTTGTTCAACATCTTTAGAGAAATGCAAATCAGAACAACTTTGAGATACCACCTTACACCTGTCAGATTGGCTAAGACAAAAGATACACCTGACAGCCTATGCTGGAGAGGTTGTGGAGCAAGGGGAACACTCCTCCATTGTTGATGGGAGTGTAAGCTGGTTTAGCCACTCTGGAATGCAGTATGGCAGTTTCTCAGAAAACTGAGAATTAATATCCCCAAGGATCCAGCAATACCACGACTGGGCGTGGTATCCTAAAGACTCACATTCACACTCCAAAGGCATAAGCTCAACTATGTTCATAGCAGCATTATTTGTAATAGCAAGAACCTGGAAACAACCTGGATGCCCCTCAACTGAAGAATGGGTTAACAAACTGTGATACATGTACACAATGGAGTACTACTCAGCAGTAAGAAAAAATGATATCCTAAAATTTGTAGGCAAATGTATGGATTTGAAGAATATCCTGAGCAAGGTCTCCCAAACTCAGAAAGATAAACAGGGGATGAACACACTCATTGGTGGACTTTAAACTAAAAATCTAAGCATGTCCAAGCTGCAAACCACAGTTACTGAACAGCTTGAGATCTGAAACACCTTGGACTGACACCTAGGAGCACATTCCCTCCAGAGAAACACCTGACTCAGTCTTGATGTTGGGGTGAGTAAAGCAGATCTGCCTGGAGTAGATGTTAAACTAAGCTACCTTGGGACCTCCTGTCCTTGCTGGGGAGGCGATAAAGTGATGGAGAGAAGAGGGAGTGACTGGGAAGGGCAGGAGGTTGAAGGGAGCTTCAACAAGGAAATATATGGATTAAATAAATATTACTTTTTCAATAAAAAAAGAAAGAAAACAAGTCCTTCCTCACCCACACCCTTGCCAGAGGCCATCAAAGCATAAATGAAGCACTGTGTCATTTAGCTTGGATCTATTTGCATTTTTCTACACAGTACCATCCAGCTATGCCAACACCATTTGTTGAAGATACTATCTTTTTTTCCATTAAATATTTTTGGCCTCTTTGTCAAAAATCAGGTTTTCCTAGACGTGTAGGTTAATGTTGGGGTCTTCAATTCGATTCCATTGATCCACAAGTCTGTTTTTATGCCAGTACTAGGCTGTTTTGATTACTGTAGCTCTATAATATAATTTCAAGTTGGGGATGATAATGTCTCCTGAGGTTCTTTCGTTAAGGAAAATTGTTTTGGCAATCCTGGCTTTCCTATTATTCAAAATGAAATAGAGTATTGTACTTTCAAGGTCTGTAAATAATTGTGTTGGGATTTTTATGGGAAGTGCATTGAATCTGTAGATTGCTTTTGGAGGAATTGCCATTTTTACCATGTTGATCCTACCTATACAGGAGCATGGGAGATCTTTCATTTTTCTGATATCCCCTTCAATTTCTTTCTTCAGTAAATTAAAATTTTTGTCAAATAGATCTGCTACATCTTTGGCTATAGCTACTCAAAGGTATTTAATGCTATTTGCAGTTTTATAAGGAGTGATGTTTCCCTTATTTCTTTTTCAGCCCTTTTATCTTTAGTGTATAGGAGGGCTACTGATTTCATTGAGTTAATCTTGTATCCTGCTATATAGCTGAAGGTGATTATCATCTGTAGATGTTCCCTGGTAGAATTTTGTGGGTAACTTATGTATACAATCATATTATCTGCAGATAGAGATAGTTTCACTTCTACTTTTCCAATTTGTATCCCCTTAATCTCCTTTTGTTCTCTTATTGTTTAAGCAAAAACTTGTAGAACTATGTTGAATAGATAAGGAAGGCGAAACAGTCTTGTGTGGTTCCTGATATTAGTGGGATTGCTTTGAGGTTTTCTCCATTAAGTTTGATGCTGGCCATTGGCTTTTTGTAAATCACTTTTATTATATTTAGGTATTTTCCCTGTATTCCTGATCTCTCCAGGACTTTTATCATAAAGGAGTGTTGGATTTTTTCATAGCCTTTTTCATCATCTAAGGAGATGATCAAGTGGTTTTTTTCCTTCAGTTTGTTCATATGATGGAGGACATTTACAGTTTTCTGTATGTTGAACCATCACTGCATTTCTGGGATGAAGCCTACTTGAATGTGGTGGATGATATTTTTCATGTGTTGTTTGATATGAGTTTCCAAAATTTTGTTGAAAAATTTTGCAACAATGTTCATGTGGGAACTTTGTTGGCAATTTTCTTTCTTTTTTGTGTCTATGAGTGGCTTGGGTATCAGGGTTATTGTAGCTTCATAAAAAGAGTTTGGCAATATTCCTTCAATTTCTACTGTATGGAACATTTTGAGAAGTATTACTACTACTTCTTCTTTGAGTGTCCGTAGAATTCTGCACTGAAACCATCTAGCTTTTGGCCTTTTTTCCCTGGGAGACATTTAATGACAGCTTCAATTGCCTTTGTGTTATATATCTGTTTAGGTATTTTATCTGATTTTGATTTACTTTTGGTAAGTGGTACCTGTCCAAAAAGCTGTTCATTTCTTCTAGGTTTTTCATTTTTGTGGAGTATAAATTTTCAAAGTTTGACTTAATAGTTCTCTGGATTTCCTGGGGGTCTGTTGTTATGTCTCCCTTTTCATTTCTGATTTTTAAATTTGAATACTGTCTCTCTGCTTTTTGGTAAGTTTGGATAAGGGTTTATCTATCTTGTTGATTTTCTCAAAGAACCAACTCTTTGATTCATTGATTCTTTGTATTGTTCTCTTTGTTTCAATTGTATTGATTTCAGCTCTAAGTTTGATTATTTTCTGCTGTCTACTCCTTCTAGTTGAGTTTGCTTCTAATTGATCAGTTATGGGTCTTTTTCCAAAAAGCTTGTTTGTATAAATAGAATTTTCTCTAATAACTAATCAAGGTGAAAAAAATAAGAGATGATAGATTGCACAGGCTTAAATGACACATCTCTAATATTCTCTCTTTTCCCAAGTCTCAGAGATCATAGTGGAAAAAGGGGTAGAAATAGTAGATGACTATAGTACTTTCCTAGACATAGCAGAACAGTTGTATATATGAATCTACATCTTGGAAATGAACTGTGCAACCTCATGCCAGAACAAATTCTAGCTTGAAGAGCAGAGGTAATTGTGAACTCTCACCTTTAGCTAAGGAACTTTTGGCAATTGATAGCTGCTGGGAAATAAAGGGTCTATTTTCTTTAAGTGTGCTGTCTCTGGCAGGTTAACAAGTCAGTAAAAGCCACACTTCTAAGAGTATATGGATAGCTCAAATTGGAATTTTAGTATTAAAAAAATAAGAAAACAGTTTTGTGAATTGGGGATGGGGAATGAATTTGGGAGGAGTGGGAGATGGGGTGAACATGATCAAAACACACTGTGGAAAATGATCAAAGAAGTAATAAACAATTAAAAGTAAACCCACACACATTTAGAATAAAAATGTAAAAGGCAAGGAAAAAGTTCTAAAAGGTTTTGGTGTTAAAAAAAACACTAGCTTATATTCAAATTAATAATAATCATCTTAATGTCAGATTTCACAATATAGTTGGATATAACATTTTCACACTTTTGTTGAGCTTGATTTTTCTTGATATTTTTAACACAAAAGAGAGGAAGCTTCAAATACAAAATCTTACATATAACCAATCATTTACATATGACAAAGATATTCTTGTGCTTATTTCAGAAGGCTTAATATGACCTACACTGCTAATAAAAATAGGAAAAAATGTTTCTATAGGAAGAGAAATTAAGCCAAGTAGGGTGGTGCATGTGTATTATCCTAGCATTCAAGAATCTGAGAAAGAAGGTTACTACTTTGAGGCTAGTCTGGGCCATACAAAAATAGAAAATTAATTAGAAAATCTCAATCTAAATTTTATTAGAATAAGCAGTGGAAAAAGAAAAAAAAGGTACAAGGGGAAAAATGTGTAAGAAGGAATGTGAATATTTTGTATTAGTAGACATAGAGAACAGTAACAAAGTAACATTGAATAACATTAGGAATCAGGTGCCAGAACACTGAAGCCAAATGCTCTAGGGCTAAATTTTTCCTCAGTCTTTGGACCTAGGTAGACTTTGATGAGTTAATTGCATTTATAATTAGGTTTCATTTGTACCACTTGTAATGTGGAATCAATAAAATAGAACTTATATCATAGAATTATTGTGTAAAGGATCATTACAATTATAATTATACATTACAGTTGGATTCATACCTGATTTATATTAAGCTTCTGACAAATAATTAGTGTGGTGCTTCATGCAGGCAGATTCCAAAGACAAGGGTGTTGTATTAGGTTTCTGGGCTGGGAATTTCCAATCTAGTCTTGAGATTCAGACTCATTTGCAGTCCCACTGCCACTTAGGCCCAAATAATCACACAGATACTTGTGTTAATTTTACACTGATTGACCAGGCACCCAGGCATATAACTTGCTATCTCTTTACCCTTAAACTAACCTATCTTTCTTATCTTGTTCATCCATGCAGCTCGATACCTTTTCTCAGAGCAGCATTAGAGCTTCTTTCCTCTACATCTGCTGCCATCTCATTGTTGTGCCTCTGTCACATCTCTATGGTGTCTCTGCTCTTCTCTGAGATGTTCCCAGAGTTTTCTTTGTCTGGTAGCCCTGTCCACACTTCCTGTCTGCCTTTGGCCAATCAGAGTTTTTTTTTATTACAACAGTAGGCAGGATAATTATTTAGAATGGAACAGAATAAAACCCCCTACAGGGGGGTGGGAGATAAAAAATAAAAATTAAAGCTATATTCTCTTAAATAAAATTTACTGATTTGAAGATAATATATGGTGGTAGGGACAGGAATGATGTGTTTGCTATCCAAGGAATCTCTTTAGAAAAGACTTTTGAGAAGTTATTCAAATAATATCAGTGTCATATTACAAACTACCAGGAACAGAGTCCCCGCTTCACTACTACAGCTCAGGGACAAGATAGGTAAGACAATAGTGAAGAATGGCTGGTACTTCTATGAGACAGATGAAGGATTCATAGGTGGAAAAACTTCTGAAGTACAGCAGGATATAGTTGTCCATTTTCTAAATCTATGTGAGCCTAAAGATGACCATCAACTTGAAAGCTCACCTAGGGACCCAAAGAAGGGCCTACCTAACCTGCTCTGCCAAGGAACTTCAGGCTGTTTTATGTTGTGGAGAGAGGACAGAAAGAACAGAGTACTCTATTAATGACATCAATTTACCAGAAACTCTGAGGGATGGGAATCTCAAAGTTAGCTTTTTTTTTTAAAAAAGTGACATTTCTTTCACATTACAGTTTTTATAGTAATTGTTATACATTTACTATAACAATAACTTCAAATTACATCTTACTTCTGTGTTCTTCCTTTTTACTTCATAACCATTACTCACATATAAAAGTGCTCTGAAAAAGAACACATACTTACTATATTGGATTTATAAAATGATTCATTTAGTGTGACTAATTAGTACATTCTGGCTAGTCTTGATTGTCAACTGGATGAAATTTGGACTTACCATGAAAAAAATTCTCTGTGAGCTAGTATCTAGACTTGATTACTTGCTAAATATTTGGACTATCATTCCATTGTGAAGAATTCTCACTGAATAATAAGCAAGTTTTAATTTCTCTGCTTCCTGACTGTGAACACAATGTGGCTCCCTGATTCTATGCCATGGTAAACTATATTATTTAAAATTCTAAGTCAAAACAATTCCTTTCTTCCATAAGTTATCTCTTTTAGTTATTTCAGTGAA
The DNA here is from genome assembly GCA_004025045.1 of Sigmodon hispidus. NCBI lineage: Eukaryota > Metazoa > Chordata > Mammalia > Rodentia > Cricetidae > Sigmodon > Sigmodon hispidus. The sequence goes on from PVIH01024194.1 coordinate 21,362, forward strand.
GCAACAGAGTAAGTAACTAATTCAGAAAATTGCTATGAAAAGTGGGGCTATTACTGTGATAAGCATATAGGCCTTTGAAACAAATTTGTAGGAGAATGATTTTGGAAATTTGTACAGAAAAGACAAAGAATTCTGTAGGTAGAGCTTAATGGACTATTTTTGTGGGAAACTGGGAGACAAACGTGCTAATAATTTAGAGAGTAGAGGTCCAGATACGGAAATTTTAGAGTGGTCAGAGGAATCTTGGGCAGGGGCCATTTTGTTTGAAATTGTGGCTGCATTCAACATGTGTCTTGAGAACTTGAGTGATATGAAATTTAAATGCAACAAACTAACTCTTTGAGCTGGATCAACTTTCAAGATAAGCTTTTATTCAGGCTGTGTCACAGTTTGAAATAAAATGCCTCTAAAGTGAGTGACATGATTAGGAGGTTTGCTTTGTTGAAGTAGGGTGTGTCATTCTAAGAGAAAATGTGTCACTGTTTAGGTGCCCTTTAAGATCTCATTTGCTAAAGTTACTTTCAGTGTGGTAGACAATCTACTTCCTGTTGCCTTTGGGTCAAGATGTAGAATTCTTAGCTCCCACTTCAGTACCAAGTCTACCTGCACACCACCATGTCCCACCACGGTAATAATTTGCTAAGTAAGCCTCTGAACTGTAAGCAAACTTAATTTAATGTTTTCCTTTATAAAAGTTGCTATGGTCATTGTGTCTCTTCACAGCCATAGAAACCCTCAGTAATAGAGAGTTGGTACCAGGGATTGGGGTATTGCTGTACTAGGCCTGTCCATGCTTTTGTCTGAAAAAGAATATAGACTTGGGACTGTGGATTCAAAAGGTAGATGAACAGGTTAAGTGCTTCTTAATTAAGGGCCATACTAGTAATAACATGAAAGACAGTGATGCTGAATGAGATTTGATGAATTGTGAGGTCTCAAGAGGTTTCAGAGAAGAATTTTAGTATTTTGCATAGAAATCATTCTTGTGATATTTTGGTAATGAATATGGCTGCATTTTGCCCTTGTTGAAAGAGCCTCCCTGAATGTAAAGTGAAGTGATTTGGATTAATTCCGTTGCCAGATAAAAATCTCAAAAAAGCTTAGAATTGACTTGGTCCATGTGGTTATTAGTAGTAACTCTAATAAAAATTTAAAATGAAAAGGAGCAAGCTGAGTAAACAAAATACAAAATGTACATTTTGAATACAAAAGGAGTGCCAAGACCACTTCCTAAATATAACACCAGTGGCACAGACACTAAGACCAACAATCAATAAGTGGAATCTCCTGAAGCTAGGAAGCTTCTTCAAAGCCAAGGACACTGTCAATAGGACAAAACGACAGCCTACAGTATGGGAAAAGACCTTCACCAACCCTACAAGTGATAGAGGACTGATCTCTAAGGTAAAGAGCTCAAGAATTTAGAGCCCAAAACCTTGAATAACCCAATCAAAAAATGGGGTTCAGATCTAAAAAGGGAATTCTCAGCAGAGGAACTACGAATGGCTGAAAGGCACCTGAAAAAGTGCTCTTCATCTTTAGCCATCAGAGAAATGTAAATAAAAACAACTTTGAAATACCACCTAACACCTGTTAGATTGGCTAAGAAAAAAGGCACAGATGACAGCCTATGTTGGAGAGGATGTGGAACAATGGGAACACTCCTCCATTGTTGGTGGGAGTGTAAGCTTGTTCAGCCACTTTGGAGTGCAATATGGAGGTTTCTCAGAAAATTGAGAATCAATCTCCCCAAGGACCCAGCAATACCACTTCTGGGTGTATACCCTAAAGAGGCACATTCACACTCCAAAGGTATTAGCTCAACTATGTTCATAGCAGCATTATTTGTAATAGCAAGAACCTGGAAACAACCTAGATGTCCCTCAACTGAAGAATGGATTAACAAA
>PVIH01024195.1:0-13625 GCA_004025045.1 Sigmodon hispidus
CCAGATGTGTTGGGAGGGGGAAGAGACCTTGAATAAGGATATACAGGGATGGAAAAAAAAAATTCAGAGGGAAAGATGAACACAAAGAAAATATAGGTGTAGCAATCTTATTTGTATTTCTTCCCTTGATAAGCCATGCTTATCATTCTTATCCTCTGTATAGTTATTGTTAACTCTTCCACATTTTAAATTCTTTTTAGTGTGTTTTTTTTGATAAATACAAAATAAAGAAGGAAAAAAAGATTATTGTAATGACTAATTGTAATCTGTAAATAATTTGCAATATTTCATAATTAGTAAAACATTCAGAAAAGCTTCTTGAAAAGTAATGGGTACAGACCATTGGATAAACTGGATATGAACAGTTAATGTATGTAATTTTAATATATCTTGAACAAAATACTATCCTTATAATATATAGACTATTTGCAACTCAGCATTTTTCAAAAATATGTTATAAGAAAAAACAATTTATGAAAGTTTTCTATGATTCTGTCTTTAGCACATAAAGTATTTTTTTACTTTTCTAACAATATCCAGTGCCAATAGCATTCACTTTTAAAATGTTGATCTTTTCTGGAAATCATTTGTTTGTAATAGTGAAGTAGAATTACATAAGAATTAGCAGTAATGTTATTATTATATTTCTGCCCTTCCTGGCACTCATATGCTATAGCTTCTGTGTTCTGACAGTAGATGTCAAAGGATACTCCTATTTTTATACAATTATTTATAAAATACCTACACATACAGAGAACACAAGAAATACTCGTGTGCTGAAAGTTTATGTGACCATGACTCAGCAAAAAAGAAATCTCCTCATCCCAATTCCCTCACAGACACTCTATTGTAATATACTTCCATAATTTGTTTTACATTAAATTGTTTATCTTAAAAAAATAAAATTTATCTTTGCCTACTTGTGTGCATTTGCAGTTTAGTTGATAATGCTAAACTGTTTTAAAATACAGCTATATGAATTTCCTTAGCCACCATAAGGGTACACCTTTGAGTATATTGCAAAGGTAGCCTCAGCCTCTAGGCAGCATCAGGGTATGCAAAAATATTTAAAAATGAGGCAAGGGCTGGACTTTTTCTATCTGATGGGAAAATAAGAAAACACACACTTCCTGATGGTAACATTCTCTTTTATTTCATCTGAAAAATTCCTCTCTCTCAGTAGCTCTCTGTCTCCATATAGTTACATTCTACATTGTTCCATTTTCCACACAGCCATATATTTCTACATAGCTATACATCTCTATATACAGTTACATCTCTTTTCTATGCAGCTTCATTTTCTTTGTCTCCACATTATTACAAATCTCCATACAGCTACATCTATATGTCTCATTTACACAGCTCTCTTACCATACAGCCAGTCTTCTTGCACAGCCATATATTTCTATATCCATTTACATCTCTTTTTGCATAATTCTACATCTCTCTTCCACACATATGTTCTCTCTGCTACATTCCTTTACACACTACTGCATCATGTACATCATTCATTCACTCTCTCACATTTTTCCTTCTGTACACTCAGCTACATCTCCTTTTCAGCATACACTCGCATACAGAGAGAGAGAGAGAGAGAGTGTTAACTCTGCTGTTCTATTTGTGACATGGGACCCACCATGGTAATAATACATTCATATTGAGCCATTGATATGGTTAAGTACTTGATACATATTTAGATTGAAATTTTGAAGTTCCTCTTTCCTTCCAGGATTTATTGTTTATGATTTTTGCATGTTTTTAATTTTATTTTGTGTGTATGTCTGTTCTCTGTTTTATTCTTACAAGTATTTTGCACTAATTCTTTCTGTATTCTTACTAACCATACCTGTGTGTTTTGTCCACTGTGTGGCTTACATCTTGCTTCCATCATCACACTTTTCAGTAAACTATTTTAACAATTAACAGTACATTTTTTTCTTTATGTTTGGTTCTTCCTTTTTGTTTTTATTTTCTTTCAGTCCTAAGAAATTTTTTCCTGGGGATGGATAAATGGTTCAGAGGTTAATAACACTGAATGGTCTTCTAGATGTCCCAGGTTCTATTCCCAGTACCCACATGACAGTTTATAACTGCCTGTAACTATGGTTTTGGAGGATCTGACACTTTCACATAAATATACATGCAGGCAAAATATGAATGCATGGGATATAAAAATAAATAAATTATATAAAAAAGAAATATTTCCCTGCTTTGAAATTCTAAATATATACCGCATTTCGCTCTTCAGAAGACTGTTGGTCTTTCATCTACATATATACCATTATAATTGACTTTTGAGCTTGAAGTTATTTCAGTTTCTAATATAGATGTCAACTATATTAGCATGTTTTGTTTAAGAAGCCATTTCTTCCCCATAGCTTTTCAGAACTATTTTTCTTATATATAAAATCCATGCAACTTTGGATTTGTTTTTCATCCAGATAATCTACATTATTACTATGTCTGGAATGCTTCAAGCACCATCATAGTCAATTAACATTTTTATGGTTTTATAGTTGTTAATATTCATTTTACATTAATTGACATGCTTTAGCTGACTTAGCTACTCTTCTATCTTTGTTTTATTTATATATAAATAAAAGACGTGCATGCAAAAGGTAAAACCACAAACAAACTTGATTATAAATAAGGAAACTAAGCACCTGACAGGTGTCAGTATCCTGGCAATGCCAGACAATTTTGTTATATAAATAACTAAATATCCCTCACTGCTTAAAGCAAAAACAATAGCCACACTGAGTATTTCCTCACAGACAGCAATGTGAAGATAACAGAAAAAAAGGAGATTAATGCAGAAAAGCCATCCAAACAGAAGGTGGATCTACAGACTTGGCTAACTCATGCCCACCTGGATCAGTTGTGCCTACCTTATTAAGGGACTTGATGAGCTTGCACAGGGGAAAAATAATTAAGAATGATGAGATTTTCAAAATATATGGAACTAAGTACATCAGTACATAAAAATTAAAAAGAAAAAAATGTATAATTTTATGTTTTCTATACTGCATATTAACTCAGTGGCATTTAAAGGAAGACTACAGTAAATAAAGCTATGCACTATATGGCTCAAAGTAGCCACTGAAATAAAATGAAAATGCATTTAGTTAACCAAAAGTGGAAATTAGATGTCAATCAAAATGTCACTGAGATTCCATCACACTCTAGTAACAATGGCTACCAAAAGAAAACAAATAGCAATGAAAAGTCAATCTGGGTGTGAACTAAAAGGAAACTTTGTACACTGTTGGCAAAAATGCAAATTAGACCAGCCACTATGCAAAGCAGTGCAGTAACTCCTCTCAGAACTAAGGACAGGACTAACACATGATCAAGCTACCCCACAATATCAAGAGATCCTTATATCCATGATTTATAATAGCTAAGATTTGGAATCTGCTTCAATGTTTGTCTATAGATAAACAGGTAAGACAAACATTATGTAGCAATATATAGATAGAGATAAGTATAGAGATAGTGACAATAGACAGAAACAGATAGGCAGGCAGGCAGGCAGGTAGAATTAAACACACGCATACACAGAGTGGACCATTAAAGCAAAATGAAGTGATGCCATTTGCTGGGAAATGGGATAAATTGGAGGTCATGTAAAATAAAATAACCAAGACACAAAAATCTGAGTATATTTTATTCAAACATGTAAGCTAAAAATAAAAAACCAGACGGAATAAAGAGTGGTAAATGGGTTACTAGAGTACCCATTAGCTCAGCTTAAGAGTAAGGTGAGCTGTAGTCAATCAAGAGGATTGAAATAGTCAAAGAAACATATATGTATGGATAGAAATACTACAGTGAAGCCTGTCAACATGCAGAATAAATATTCACTGTTCATTATAACACTAAAAACAAAAACCAGTAGCAATGTGAAAAGTGTTTGTGTATTAGATCATCCTGTTCATATTTCCCTGCACCTGACTCTGATGAGAAGCAGGCAAATGCAGTGTCTGCAAATAGACACAGGTGTTACAGACCGGGAGTGATTTCCAAGCCACAGGAGTTAGCAGTTGTTTTTATTTCAACTCTTGATAAACATGGGCATCTCTGGAGGTTGGGCTTTTGTATGAATCCAAGAAGTTTCAGCCAGGTCATTTGGAGGAAGATGCTGTTTTCTTGGGGGCTGTGTCCTGGGGGCTTGGCAATAGAAGCCAGTCTAAGCAAATTCTCCCCGGAGAAGATGTCTTTCTCACCTACATCCATCTTCATGGTTATCTTTTGTGTGCAGTCTCTAGTGGCTTTGCTGCAAAATGGCTTCATGGTCACTGTGCTGGGTAGGAAATGGTTACAGAGCCAGGTACTCCCTGCAGGTGACATGATTGTAGCCTGCCTCGCTGCCTCCAGGTTCTGTCTTCATGGACTAGCAAGCCTAAACAACTTCCTGACCTTCTTTTTGGTTTTGTACAAAAATAACTATTTTGGAGTTCTCTGGGATTTTGTCAACACTGTCACTGTCTGGCTTACCACCTGGCTGGCCATCTTCTACTGTGTGAAGATCTCTTCTTTCTCCCAGCCCATCTTCTTCTGGATGAAATGGAGAATTTCTCGATCAGTGTCCAGGTTACTAATAGGATCCTTGATCATTGGTGGCCTGTCAGCCATCTCCACAATCACTGGAAAAACAATTGCCTTTCGGATGATAGCTTATGAAAACTGCACATTCACTTATAAAGTAAAGAAGTTCCATCACTATTATTATTTCTGTCATGGAATGCTGATGTGGGTCATTCCATACTTCCTGTTTCTACTGTCTACCATCTTGCTTATGTTCTCACTGTTCTGGCATTTGGAACAGATGAGATGTCACAAACTTGAGCTTCATGATCACAGCACCCAGGCTCACACCATGGCTCTAAAGTCTCTTGCCTTCTTCCTCATCTTCTATACATCTTATATCCTGTTCCTGATGTTAATTGTTACAGATGTCATAACTACCTACAATTCCTGGAACTGGACCTGGGAAGTGATAACCTACACAGGCATCTTGCTGCATTCTACCATTCTAATGCTAAGCAGCCCCATGATGAGAAGGGCCCTCAAGATGAAGTTCTCCAAACTTTGTGTTGCCAGCTCATAAGACACAAAGACCCTGGACAAAGAGTGGCTTCACTTTCAAGGTATAAGCATCAACAGCATTGTTCTCTAGTGAATAATGCCTCCCATAGCAAGAATTCATAAGGTGATCTACTCATTCATTCCTATTCCTTCCATACCTTGTTTCTCTCATCACTTCTACTACTATTATTTCTCTGGTTTGAGTCCCAAGTCACATTGGCCTCACCTGACAGTTTCATTTCTCACTAGCCTCTCAGAGCAATATTTTTCAAGCTTTCAAAGTATTGGTCTGCTCTTATTTATAAATAGTTGTGAACATCATTGGCTATCTCTCTAAGCAAACTAAAATGGCACCCACCATCAGGCATTGATCCACATAGAGAAAGCTTTTAAAAGGTTCTAAAATGGAGACATGAGTAGCTTCCTACTTCATGTCGTTCATGCAGCCTGCAGTACAGAGGCACATTCCCTGGCTTCAGTGTGCATGTTTGAGCTACAACATGACAGACTTCTGCAGTCTCTAATTGACTGCATATAAAAAGGCTTCCCCTAGGCTTTAGAAGACAGCTGCATGCTATTTAATGCTTTTCAGAATTGGGAAGGGAAGTATGACTCATTGTTACTCATTAGAAAGACCAGCAGGGTAGAGCCAGTAGTCAAAGCCTACATTTGCAGTTTAGCAATTTTAAAACTCTCTTGGTCAGAAAAGGATTTCAGATACACAATAAAACAGATTCAGATGAAAAGAACTCTAAACAGTTTACAATGTGTTTAAAAATGTACTAGGCTTGGAAGAAAGAGAAAAAAGCAATTATATAAAGAAATTATAGTTTTAAAATGTAATGTCTTTAAAGAGACAGTAAAAGTAATTTTTAAAAAGCCATGTAAAAATAGAAAATACATGAGTCTGGATTATGTATATTATTGTGTTTTATTTGAAATTTTTGGATGTTAATAAGCTATCTACAGAAAGACATTTGATTGTAAAGACAGCCAAATTAAAACAACATATATATTTTTAAAGTATCTTGATTTCAGAATTTGACTCTAAGGTATGTTGCTTTGGAAAAGAGGATCTGCTTTTGTTTCCACAGATGATAAGAACCTGAAGACTACTTCCAAGTTAATATGGTTTGATGGACTAAGACCCCCTGAAAGCAATAGGCTGAGATGATGCAGCTTCACATACTACTACAACTAAGAATTAACTATAATTTTATTTTATTTTTTCAGGATTCTCGTGAGATTGGCAGTGCCCTCAGTCACCAGGAAGTAGTATAGAAAGCTATGCCCAAATTCCTAAAATATTGTTTATATTTGTTTTCATTATAAATGGTTTATAGTCATAGTCAATCTCATTCTAAAGAAAAAAAGGGGATATAATATAGAAATGCTGTTTTAAAAAAATAGATTATTAAATCTACTTTGATCCAAGAAACAACTATTAATCTTAAAATACTTTACATTGGTGTGGATTATGGTTTATTGATGTAAACCAATCAATATTTTCTTATATTGTATGTATATTTCTATATATATGTATTTCTTTTTAAGGTATTTTGTCTATGCAATTCATTTAAAATTGTATCATTAAGAAATACAGATTAATATTTAGTTAGTCATCTATGATAATCAAACATATCACCATGTTATAGTTTTAGGTATACAAAGATATTTTTCAGATAGATAACCTTCAAACACTTCAAAGAATTACAGAATATAGCATTTAAAATGTTTTAAAAACTTAGACTTTTCTGGGCAATAAGACATATCTGTTCCTGGCAGCATAAATTTCCTTTAAGAGAATGATAGAATCAAAGAAACTCCATATGGAGTTTACTTTCTTTGTGGCAAAAGTTAACCACAGGGCAAGAAACTGCTATTGCATAACTAATTGACAGTATGCAATATAAACTGGACATTCAGGATCCATAGGAAATGACCACTTTTTTCTATGTTTGTGAGTAGGGTATTTTTTTTTTTAAATTTTGCTAAATATAAATAGACTAGATATTGTAACTATAATTCTTGCTTGATAATTGTTTTATTATATGTAATTTTACTATGTTAAAGTTAAAAACTTCATTTTTGATTATATAGAAAAGAGAAAATGATGTGGGATATCTTTTTGTATGCTGTGAATATAACCTTAACTATGGTTAATGAAGAAGCTGTTTGGCCTATGGTAAGACAGCTTACAGGCAGGTGGAGAATCTAAGACAGATAGAAGAGAAAGAAAGTCAGGGTCATGGCAGTTGGCTGCCAGCTACCAGGAGAGAAAGGTGTAATGAAACACAGGTAAGCCACAAGCCACATGGCAAAACATAGATTAACAGAAATGATTTGAGAGCGAGGTATTACAAACCCAGAAATATAATCAGGGGATGTACTCACTCATTAGTGGACTCTAAACAAACAAACAAACACAAAAAAGCAAAGCATGTCCAAGCTGCAAACCACAACCACTGAACAGCTTGGAATCTGAAACACCTTGGACTGGCACCTTGGATCCTACTCCCTCTAGAGGAACACCTGACCCAGTCTTGATGTTGGGGTGAGGAAACAGGATCTGCCAGGAGTGGATGCTGAACTGAGTCATATTGGGACCTTGGGATCTCCTGCCCTTGCTGGGGAGGAGATGGGGAGATATGGAGAAGAGAGAGTGACTAGAGGGGGGTAAGGGACCTTGAACAAGGATATACATGGATGGAAAGTATGACTTTATTCATAATAAAAAAAATTTAAAAAAGAATCTTGAAAAAACAACAATAACAACAAAAAAGGTACAAGAGCTAGCTAGGAAGAAGCCTGAACCATAGACCAAATAGTTTGTAATTAATATAAGCCTCTGTGTGTTTATTTGAAGCTGAGGGCTGTGGAACATAGGAAAACTTCTGGTTACACTAAAGTCTGGTTTTTAATGGCATAGATTCATCAACATTGTCCTCCTGGGACATTCAGCTCCTCACTCTTACTCTGGTTTCAGACCAGTCTCCATGATAGTTTCCAGCCATTGTCACACGAGTCTTTCCTTTCTATCCCATGTCCTTTTGCCACCACAGAACAGACCCTTCCCAGCTTCTTCACTCTTGCTTCTTCCTACCTTAATTTCTCTGTCAATTGCTATCCTTCCCTTCTTATTCAGCATTTCTTAAGACTAAATTCTATTATGAAGCTTTATCAGTTTTATCTCATGCAAAGCTGAGGACAAATGTGAATTTTGTCCCATTATAGATCCTATCTATGACTTTTTATGCTTTCTTAAGTTGAAGTAAAAGAAATTGTAATGCTATGAAGATGTTCAGTGCGGTTCAGTAGAAGACAGTTGAATACTAAGTAAATCTCCAACAATTCTTCATTTCAATAACGCTGTTCTTATCTGTCCAGACTGGAAGAAACACCTAGATGTTGATGCCTTATCAAATGCAGATTAGAATTCTTGCATAGAGGTCCCCAATAATAATAATAATAATAATAATAATAATAATAATAATAACAACATATAGGAACCTCCATTCTCATATACTTTAATCTTATCCTGTAACTTTCTAGTTTTCTGTGTATTCGCGGTTTATATATCATTATAGTGAGAAATGTGTATAGTTAATAAATATAAACATTATAATGTATTGAATATTCATGCTGCTATTTAAAAAGAACACTAGAATTATCATGTTCTTATTAAGCTATTTTTTGAAATGACAAAGATGACCTAAGAAAGCGAGTTTTCTTTCATAATGCTTCAAGGACTGATATTTTAAAGAATGGGACCTTAAATGTATGTACTTCATAACAGTTTTAAAACATAACAAAGCAGATAGAGTAATAGAAAAAAAAAGGCATAGTTACAATCAGCTATTAATGCCTTTACCTCGAGAACAGATTTTACAAGCAGGCAATGAATCAGTAATGATTACAGAAAGGTTGAATAATTCTGCTAGTCAACCTGACTAAAATTACATCTATGGAAAGCTCTCCCAACATCAGAGTAAATTCATTTGTTCTGTATACCAAAGTAGATCCTCTTCTGGCCTCAAATAAGTCTCAATAAGCTTAAAAGACTATGTTTTCTAGTCACAATAGGATGAAAGTAGGAATCCATAGCAGGAACATACCTAGAAAATGGTCAGAGGCTCAGAATTTAGATAACATTATCAGAAGAGTCAAAATGGAATTTAGAAAATGTAAGCTGAATAAAAAGAAAAAGAACATTTTCAAGTGTGTGGGATGCTATGACCATAAGATGATGCCAGAATTAACAGCATTAAATGTACATGTTCAAAGAAAGGGCTCAAATCAGACTCAAGGTAAATAGGGAAACAAGGAAAGGCATGGAAAAAAAATCAGAAGAAATGCAGTTAACAAAATCCAGAGTGAAACCAACAAAGCTGAAAAACAGCAAACTAGATAAATGAACCAAAATTTGGTTCCTTGAAACTGGTAAGATTGATTATTATTTAGATGCATTGATGGAGGAGTGGGATAATCCACTGCAAAGAGGGGAGAAATAATATCTCTACATTTTAGAAACAGCAAAAGAAAACAACTTTATGCTAATAAGTTGACTGACTTAGGGAAGCACCAGTGGCTCTGTTTCAGGCCTGGGAATTCCCTTTGGCAGTAACCCTAAGATTACCTCTTCTCTTTTGTGCTAAATCTCATGTTCCCTGTGTCTCATTATTTAGTAATTTTGTTGGGTTTGTTTTTGTTTGTTTGTTTTCTTAATTTTTTGCTGTGATAATAAATTCTTCTACCTCCAAGTCATCAGGCTAGGTGACAGATGTCTTTCCTGCTGAGACATCTCACTGGCTCCCAACTGCTTTTTTACAATGGTGTATGAAAGTAAGTATGATTTTTGAAACATTATACCACTGAATATATTTTTATTTTCCTATCAAGCTTGATTTATAAGTTTCCTGGGTACTTTCGGTAGAGGTTTTATTGTCCATTCTCACACTGACTCCAACACACAGGATTTATCAATCACCTGCCTCTGATCGACTATAAGCTATCATGCTTCCAAGTATTTTTTTATTTATTATATATTTCTGAAGACATTCTGAATTCATTACATTTATCCATACACTTTCACTTTTTGTAGGTATTTTTTTAAAGGTATGTATAAATAGAAAATAAAAAACATCATCACCAAACATTAGTTATTATTCAATAATTCTCTTTTTGTCATTATTCCATATTCTGACCAACAGTTGTGACCCATTTTGGCAAATAGCTAAATTAGCAACAGCAAACATACTGCAAAAATTCCTAAGAAAAATATGACATGCTTATTGTTACTCTTGGTACTTTAAAAGAAGAGGTTATGCAAAAGAAGTAAATACTTAGACACTAATTTTAAAGTTGATAAAAATTCTTTGTCATTATGAACACATGTCATTTCATACAGAACAGACTACCAATTGAGTGAATAGCATATCATGTTCAGACTTATATCAGTGTGTGACAGCTGAAATTAATCTCTATTAAAACTGCTTTAGAATATCAATATGCACAATGCTCATTTAACTTGTAGTCCAATTCTCACAAACAAAGGGATACCACTAGGTACGATATAAAATACAATTTCAGTTCATAGGAACAATGCTGCTTTGGCCATTTGCGCCAAATCATTGCCCATGATTGTGAAGGTAGGGTAAAGAAAGAAGACTTCTGTGTGTAGTTGCACGAATTCAGACTCTAATAAATGAGACTCAGAGCCAAATATCGAGAGAAGGCTGAAATACCAGAGAGGAAACACCACAGTCAATTCTCATCCAGCTGTCTTGCAACTTCCTCAGCCTTGCTCCTGGTCTCTATTGCCTGTCACTTCTGCCATTTGCTTCTATCTTTGCTGGGTTCCTAAGAGGCTTTATATACCCTTCTGGCCAGGTGTATCTCATCCAGGTTAGGATTAAAGGTGTGTACTACTCTATTTCATAGCTAGCCTTGAACTCACAGAAACAGAGAAAGTTCTGTAAATGCAAGTATGGAATTAAAGGCATAGGTCACCACTTCCAGCTTTCCCTGTGCTGAGATTAAAGATGTGTGCCATTGAATCTCAGCTGTTTGTCCTTGTACTCAAGGATCAAGAAATTCCTGAGCTGTCCGCCTAGAATTTGACTGTGTGCTCTCTCCAATATTCCAGGTTTTATTAAATATGTAATATATTAGCACATCTGTGTTATATATTTTTAAGGTAAAAATCATACACTATGATTGTATTAAAGAAGAGAAAAATTTGAAATTGATGAAAAATTTAAAAGAGTTTGTTCCAAAAGATGACATAAATTGTGTGATGCAAGCTGAGACATTTTCTATTCTATGATATTATATCAGCTGGAATTATTTTCAGTAGTCCTCATATTCTATGACCATTAAGATTTTCAGTGGTATAGTTGGCAGAAAATTAATGTGTGTCTGTTCCAAGGACTTGAAAGAAACACAAGATATATTCCCTTCTGTGATCTCTGCTAAGGATCCAGTAGTGTTATAGACTTCTGTAATGACATTAAAAAGTAAATAGAATGTACCTACAGCTCTGTCACAGGAAGATGCTTTGTTTTGCCAGCTTGTAAACTCACTACAGTATGTCATTACAATCGTTCCTAACTGTGATGACCATGTGCTTTGAAGTTAGGGTGTGTTGACCTTATATATGCCCAATTTTATCTTTTCCAGCCATAGATGGAAGCACAATTTATATTTTGGCCTTAGACAGCCAGTCAATGGGGTAACTGCTGCAGACATGCTCATAGCCCTTATGTGGGTCAATCAATGCCCTCTCCTGAGATGTCCCACCAGTACTGACTTTTTCACCATTGGGTTCTAAGCTATTGAGTTTCCTATAAGCCTGCCATTTTCCCAGGAAGTGAGGAAAATAGAATCTGGGAGTGCTCTCTGCACTCCTGAATGATGAACTTGATGATGATGGTTGTGTAAATGAGGATGGCATGGCTGGTGACTGATGTTGAGCCAGGAACTTGTTTATGTACCTTCTGCATGTAATCCATTTAATTTTACAACAATTGTATAACTCTAATGTGATTGTATTAGGTTTACAGAACAGGAAATTAAAGTTCTGAATGCTTTAGTAATTCTCCTAACATGTAACAGTTTCTACAGGATAGGCTAGAGTTACAATTCAAATTCCATTGCCGATATCTGCATTACACGACAACCACGATTGCCCTGTGGCTATATTTGTCATTTTTCTGAGACACCATTTCCTTTTAATTGAATTAGTTTGCCTTAGACTTCAATTTGCTTATGTTCTTAAGTTTAGATTAATGGAATCTTAATAAAACGTTTCTGTAATCAAGCAAATCTCAGATGACACTTTGACTCTTTTCAATCCCTTTAGTTACTTAGAAACCAACTCTCCTTCCCTTCAAGCCAGTTAATGCAGATGTAGTCCAGCAGCATCTCATTTGAGCTCATGTTGAGGACCTCTTGTTCCCACTACTATGAGTCTCTGGTGCTGCACCATAGATCACCTATGAAGATCTATTTGGCATCCAAATACCTGGAAGTGCAACCAAAGTTAAAGTATCACCAATGAAGTTCTCCTTGACCAATTGGAAACCAGAAGCAGTGATCTATGATTCCTTCTTTCATTTTCTGGAGTTTCCACTCTGGGGACATGCCATGTAACATTCACTTTAATGATCAGCTTAAGCAGAGGCTCTCACAGTCAATCTAGTCACCCACCACATCTGGCTCTCCCAGCTGTCATGCTCTTCATGTGGGCAGTTCTCTCATGGCCAGATTTCATACGGACTTTCTTGAAAGAAGCTCCAAGGTTAAATATGTCTTTCATTTAGATTTTAGGTCCATCATTTTAAAAGTTCTGTTTATAGAATCCGTAAAACTTCTTTGAGCTATGATACTAATACAAGAATTAAATTTTCAATTTAGCTAAAGTTTTTGAAAAGTTTGTTTTTGATCTCAAAATGCTGGTAAGTTGGGCCAAAAGATATTCAGCAGAATTCTCCCAGAATTTTAAAGAAGAACTAGTACCAATAATCCTCAAATTTATTGACACAATAGAAAGAGAAGGAACATTGCCAAACTTACCACACAAAGACACAACAAAAAAAGAGGATTACAGACCAATTTTCATCATGAAGACTGATACAGAGATACTCAATAAAATATTGGCAAATTGAATCCAAGAACACATTTTAAAAAAAAATCCACCACAGTCAAATAGACTTCATTCCAGAGATGCGGGGTTCAACATACAAAAATCTGTCAATGTCATCCACCATATAAACAAACTGAAAGAAAAAGACTCACAGGATTGTTTCATTAGATGCTCAAAAAGACTTCAGCAAAATGCAACACCCTGTCAAGATAAAGGTCTTGGAGAGATCAGGGATACCAAGGAACATGCCTAAACATAATCAAAGCAATATACATCAGTCCAACAGCCAACATCCAACCAAATGGAGAGAAACTCAAAATAATCCCTCTAAAATTAGGAATAAGACAAGGCTGTCCATTCTTCCCATATCTATTCAAGTATTCAAGGTAAAGCA
>PVIH01024196.1:0-23266 GCA_004025045.1 Sigmodon hispidus
TTTTTTTTTTTTTTTTTTTTTTTTTTTTTTTTTTTTTTTTTTTTTTTTTTTTTTTTTTTTTTTTTTTTTTTTTTTTTTTTTTTTTTTTTTTTTTTTTTTTTTTTTTTTTTTTTTTTTTTTTTTTTTAAGATTGCTACACCTATATTTTCTTTGTGTTCATCTTTCCCTCTGAATTTTTTTTTCCATCCCTGTATATCCTTATTCAAGGTCTTTTAAAAAAGTAAACAAGAATTTTCAAATTTAGGGATCTTAACATGTGTCTATTGACCTTCACATCTGAATTTATCTGTCCTACTATAAACATTACTATACATATACATTTGTTTATTATCAGGTAACATATATTATAATATATATGTATGTACACACTTATATGTGTGTATATTTATATATGTGTGTAGAAAATAGTCAAAAGGGTTAAATAAAAGTTACAAATAAATTCAAACATATCAGACATCTGTGAAGTATTTTATGTAACAAGAACTATCCCATATTCCTGTAATGGTTGATTCTATTTTTTCTTCACAGTACTGTGCATAATATTCTTCATTGTTATCCTATTTGTAAATGAAGACTAAGATCTCTTAGCTGTCAACATATCAGAGAGTAAAAGGTCAGAGTTAATATTTCTTCTCATTAAGATGTGTCCTTAAATAAAACTGCACCAACTGAAATTGATACACAGCCCTCTAGCAACAGCTTTGGTTCACAAGTGAGGACAGTAAATACACACTACATTTTAGTCATCTCTTGATAGTTAACTATTTATAGTTACAAAAAGAAACCCTTGGTACTGAAAGTCAGCATTTCTGATTGCAGGATTAACTGATTTTAACAAATCATATTGGATTTTTCAAAGACAAAAATCAGTTGGTACCTCTGCCTCAGCTTAAGCAATAAAGGTTTGAAAAGGTGGATTGCTTCATACCACACTGTTGAAATTAAAGTGACCAATGTATTAGGTATTTTAATCTTATAAAACATAAAATTAAAGAATTTTGATAAATTTGCTCTATCATTTGTATATGAAACAGTAATATTAAGTCTGAATTTCTTTTAATTGGGAATAGGTTTAAAAATATTATTAGGTATTAGTATTTTATGTGTATGTTATCTATTTGAACCATATCTAAGTACCCTAAAAGTGTGTTAATAATATCTTACATGCTTGTGTCATGTTAAATGCACATATTCATTGTTGAATTGTTATTTCATCAGGGTAAGTTCTCTGTATCAATCTTTGTATGTATAGAAGTATATTCACATTCTTTTTTAAAACTTTAACACCTAAGTAATTGAGCAATCAAGAAAAGAACTATGCGTTAAAACACACTGGGAGATTTAATATGTAGTTTGTTGGAAAATAAGCCACACTTCTCTAATCAGCTGCTTTTGGCACCCTAGGACCAATGCTCAGTCACTTTAGTACTGATATCATTTCTGTCTCAGGCATGGCTCTGTTAAACCTAAAGCAAGTCAACTGACTTCTTTTTTTAGCTGTC
The DNA here is from genome assembly GCA_004025045.1 of Sigmodon hispidus. Taxonomy (NCBI): domain Eukaryota; kingdom Metazoa; phylum Chordata; class Mammalia; order Rodentia; family Cricetidae; genus Sigmodon; species Sigmodon hispidus. The sequence goes on from PVIH01024196.1 coordinate 1,503, forward strand.
ATTCTTATAACAAGAAATTAGAGAAATTTGGGGGAGGTGTGTTTGTAGGCAGAAGCTTTTTTTCCCCACCCAAGCCTGTGGTTTGAACAAACCTTTTCTATCTATAGTCTCACAGCTGCTTATAAAATAATACTCAACATATAATTATAAATTCTTTGTCCTATAGCTCAGGCTTATTACCAACTAGCTCTTACAACTTCATTCAACCCACTTATATTAATTTATGTAGTGCCATGTGGTCATTGGCTTTATATGTTCTCTCACATATCTTGTTTCTCCCAGGGGCTCATAGCATCTGCATGACTTCACCCTTCTTTATATCTGCTGGGGTTTCCCACCAGCCTCTAAGCTGCCTTCCAATAAACCAAAACAGCTTCTTTATTAAGCAATAGTAATAAAGCATATTCACAGAATACAGAAAGACATCCCACATCATGGGTTGAATATAATAAAAACATATTGTATGAAATAATCAAGAAATCCATAATAAAGTGCATCACTCAGTAAAAATGTGGATGCAGGATGTTGAGGTAGGACCAAGAATCTTCCCCCAGTATCAAGGCTAAGCAAGCTATCCCTTGATAAGAAATGGGCTCCAAAAAGCCAAATCAAGCAGTAGAAATAAATTATGTTCCCACTGTCAGAAGTCCCACGAACTGCCCATGCCATACAACTATCATCCACATTGAGAGGGCCTAATTCAGTCCCATACAGGTTTTCTAGATGTCAATCAAGAATCAGTGAGCTCTCAATAGATCTCCTGAAGCTGAGAAGCTTCAGTAAAACCAAGGACACTGTCAATAGGACAGAATGACAGCCTACAGAATGGAAAAAGACTTTCAGCAACCCTACAAGTGATAGAGTACTGATCTCTAAGATATATAAAGAACTCAAGAATGTAGAGCCCAAAATCTTGAATAACCCAATCAAAAAATGGAGTTCAGATCTAAAAAGGGAATTCTCAGCAGAAGAATTACAAATGGCTGAAAGGCACCTGAAGAAGTGTTCATCATCTTTAGCCATCAGAGACATGCAAATCAAAACAACTTTGAGATACCACCTGACACCTGTCAGATTGGCTAAAATAAAAGACACAGATGACAGCCTATGCTGAAGAGGGTGCAGAGCAAGGGGAACACTCCTCCATTGTTGGTGGGAGTGTAAGCTTGTTCAACCACTTTGCAACGCAGTATGACGGTTTCTCAGAAAACTGAGAATCATTCTCCCCAAGGACCAAGCAATACCACTTCTGGGTGCATACCCTAAAAGATGCACAGTCACGCTCCAAAGGCATTAGCTCAACTATGTTCATAGCAGCGTTATTGTTAATAGCAAGAACCTGGAAGCAAACTGGATGCCCCTCAACTGAAGAATGGATTAACAAACTATGGTACATCTACACAGTGGAGTACTACTCAGAAGTAAGAAAAAATGATATCCTAAAATTTGCAGGCAAATGGATGGATTTGGAGAACATTCTCCTGTGTAAGGTATCCGCAAACCCAGAAAGATAAGCAGGGGATATACTCAATCATTAGTGGACTCTAAACAAACAAACACAAGAAAAAAGCAAAGCATGCCCAAGCTGCAAACCACAACCAGTGAACAGCTTGGGATCAGAAACACTTTGGACTGAATCTTTGGATCCCACTCCCCCTAGAGGAACACCTGACTCAATCTTGATGTTTGGGGGAGAAAACTGGATTTGCAAGAGTGGAGGCTGAATTAAGCAATTATTTGGGGGGGGGTTGTGGAGAAGAGAGAATGACCTGATGTGGTGGGAGGGGGAAGGGACCTTGAATAAGGATATACAAGGATAGAAAATGTGACTTCGGGGGCTGGAGAGATGGCTCAGAGGTTAAGAGCACTGACTGTTCTTCCAGAGGTCCTGAGTTCAATTCCCAGCAAAACCACATGGTGGCTCACAACCATCTATGATGAGGTCTGGCGCCCTCTTCTGTAAAACTGTATGCATAATAAATAAATAAATCAAAAAAAAAAAAAGAAATGTGACTTCTTTATTCATAATAAATATAAAAATATAACAGACATATACTCTTAAGCTGATGATCACATTCAGAAAGTTTGATTCTCATTGTTTCTCAAACATAGATGTCACTGAAATTTCAGAATACATTGCTAGGTCTCACATTTCCTTCACAAATGAACATCAAAGAGTTTATATTAGAAATATTTGTATAGAAATGGCAATTAAGCTAGTGTCAAAAGTAACAACCACTCAATATTATGTCAGAATCTTTGATTCTGAGATGCCATTGGTTAAGGTACATTACAACAAAAGTCATAAAAGGAATTTTACAGTCAGAGAGCTTGTTGACCTATTGTATTGTATTCCCCTTATGTGTCATTTTTTAAAATCACAAATTTATATGCACAAAAATTCTCCAATGTAAATAATTAATTCATATGAGAAGCATGTATTTTTCATGTTATAATATATTCAGTCTCTTAATTGTTTATGAAGATCATTCTCTTCTACCTTTATTTTCTTATGACCATTTCTGCAAAAGTATTATATTTTTTGTTACTTCCAAAATTATTTTCTCTTAAATTAAAAAATATCACATTTTTAAAATTAGCTCATTCATATTTATACTTATATGATAGAATATTGATGTTATATATTATTTATACAGCAAAGAACATGTACATTTAAAATGTTATGTTAAACTAAAAACCATCATTTTAAAATTTTTGAAAATTCCATATATGTAAATCCTTTGCATTAGACCTTTCCCAATTTCCCGTGTTTCCTTTTGACTCCTTCTATGTCTCTTCCAACTTCAACTTAAATCTATTATATCTTCTGTAATTATTATTTTTCTCTCTCTGTCTCTGTTTCTCTGTGTGTGTGTGTGTATGTGTGTGTGTGTGTGTATGTGTGCATGCATGCACGTGCATGTGTGCATATACAATCTACAAAATCCAATTTGGTTACTTGTGTTAAAGGTTGATTACTTAGAATTGAATACTATGTCAGGGAGCATGCTCCTAGAGAAAACTTATTTTGCTTCCCAACCTGATGATGTTGCTATTCATCCATGGATGGAAATATGTGTAAGTACTCACAATCATTTTCATATGTCTACTAGTAAGGTCATGATAAAAGTTTAGTTTTAGATAACCATTTGTTAAAATTTCTTAGGTGTAGTATGCCTTCTTTTCTAGAATAGGCACCTAAATATCTGCATCTGCAAATCTTCACATTCTTTTAGTGTGATAGTCTCTAAATCGAGTATAAAAGTTGTTTTCTAGATGTAATAGCTGTGGCTAGCAACCAAACAGCCACACATTCTCTACATTTTGATCATTCATGGATCTCTGTAATGGCTAATACTTGTTGTAGGAGAAAAATCTTCTTTGACGAGGTCTGAAAACTACCCCTATCAGTAAGCACAAGAACAAGCATTTAGAACACAAAAACTATACTAGAGGACATTAATTTTTTACAGAGGGAATGTTCAGTATAAGATAAAGAAAATAACTCTAAGTTACTAAAAAGTATTTAATTTAATTTTAGAGCCTTGCCAAAATAACAAAAAATATAGTCCTGAAATTATAATATATGTGAAGTAAAATTAAACTGTATGTTTTCAGTTTTGTTTTTATGAGACTTATTGTGTTCCTTGTTTTTCAAGGGTTTTGTATTTATCTCTTTGTGTTTTGTTTTTTATGTGTTTTAGTTCTTTTGAAAGAGAGAAAAAAGAAAGCGATTATAAGGTTGAACACAAGGAGAATGGGAAAGAATCAAGTGGGAGCCACGAAACAGGAAAAACATGACAAAAATGTATAAAAACATTTCCAAAAAATATTATTCTAAAAATATTACACTTAGTTTGCTGTGTCTCATGACTTTTGGGTTTTTTTTTGTGTATATCAACTGTGTGAGATAATTCTAAAAAATATGGGCAAAGTAGTCTATGATTTTACTGCAAGCATGAGAAGACTTTCAAGATAGCCATTAAAAATCTACTGTTTTCTTTAAAAACAAAACTGTATAGATAGTAAACTAAAATAATGTAGGGATACAGAAACATGACATTAAAAACTAAAAGAGATAAGAGAGAAGAAAAACAGCAAGTTCTTTTGTGTCCTAGAGTTGCCTAAGTGAGGATTAACTTCCTACTCTGTGTCTCCAGCCATTAAAATGCTATGAGGTAGGACACATAAAACCTTCAGTTTATTTATTTAATTTTTGATTATTTACTAAGCTGCTAATACAGTGAGACTGGCTTAGTGTCAGCATTTGTCTAGTTTTGACTAAGCTTCCTCTGCTTTCCTTAGCATGCATACAAACAACATCATCAGAGTAGTAGTGCGAACAATAAAAAGCCATGGAACTCTCAGAGGGGGAAAAAATCCAGCTCAAAAAGATATATATGAACCTGTGAATCAGGACATTAAAAACAATTTCAGAAAAAAAGAGATAATTCTGAGGAAAGAAAGATAAGAAGGAAGACATATTAATCCTGCTTCCCTTTGATTAAAGAAGTAAACACCCAGAGAAATGGCTATGTGCCACCATATTTTATTTCTAAACAAGAGTCATTATTCTCTTCCTTCTCTTTATCTTTAGTCTAATTGTAGCTATCCTTTATAAAGCTTCCTATATTGAAACATAAATAAATGACCATATAGCAATTTCTTATTGTAGAGTTACTAATTTTTTTAATGTTAAGTGGAATTAGCCCCAATCTCAAAAAATATCTGATTCACTGTATTTTGTAGGATTAAGACATGTACTAACCTATGAAGCAAAAATTAAGAATTTAAAGGACAATTTATTATCAAGTGAACTCAGCAGAATAATAGAATTAGTAAGAATAATAGTATCTCCCTAGTGAAATAAGTTTCTAGTTGGTATTACTAAAGGCTATATTTATTTTATTATTTGATTAATCTCAATTTGTCATATGAAAAAGGAAATAATGAAGCACACAATTGAAATAAAAAATCTTGTATAAATTATCTTCTGATGTGAGCATGGCAATCAGTATCATCTATTAACTAAAGAGCTTTAGCCTAACATCTTATATTACTCATTAATTGTTACCCAATCCTATCATTTGTAAAATATTCATAGAACAAATATACAGAATTAGAAGACCAGTTTCTTCTCCAGAAGAAATTATAATTGGGAAGGTAAACAAGCTGAACACAAAAATATACAGCTCAATATATTTTAAAACATTTAAAATTTCAACTTCAAAGCTGAACAACTAGCAATTCTGAGGCAGTATGAAAAATATTTTTTTCTTTCATCTAGAGATTAATTTGAGGAAAAACAAATTCACATGGAAACATAAGCTTAGAATGTTCAACAAAAGCTCCACTTGGAAATCAGCCAGTGACATGGTCTAGTGGAGTCTAAAATATGGCAATGAGTAGCCAAAACATTAGAAACCAGCTAAACACAAAGCCCTGTGCTGACTCAGTAGGCCTCCCAATTAAGTAATAGAGTAATATTTCTGCTTTAGTTTACCCTTCTCCTTTTCTGATCCAGATCATTAAATTTCACTCTTAAAAATCAATTATGTAATTATCTAATGCAGTCATGTTTTTCTAGAATGTTGCTGTTTCACAGTAAAGAAAAGTCTGTGAGGATATAGAATATTGGAAATAAAACCTTTGTCAAACACAAATAAATGTGTTGCTTTAACTTCACATATTATTTTATGGCCTTCCTGTGGTGATGCTTTTTTAGGGGGGTGAAAATTTGGTATTACCCATTAGAAGAAGCAAGGTTTCTGCCATAATTACTTCTATCACTGACAGAATCCTGCAGATTCCAACTAAATGTTTAGCCCTCAGTTTTCTTACTTCTCTCTCTCTCTCTCTCTCTCTCTCTCTCTCTCTCTCTCTCTCTCAGTTTTTTATGAAAGACTCATCTTGTTTCTCACTTCAGAGTAACAAATTTCTCAGGCATGGTAAAGGCAGAGATAGAGACTTATTTTATGAAGCTCAAGAAATACTCTTAATGTTAAAGACCCCATATCATTCTCTCCCAATCACTCTTTATTTAGTAGAGTCAAACATCTTTCTGTTATAACTAATTTCAATTATGTCAGTATAATGTGTCTTAAAATGCTTGAGAAGATGTTATTGTTTTAATAGTATGCTTAGAAAATTAGTTTGGTTGAAACTGATCCTCAGAACTACAGGATTCTATATAATTAAAGATATATCAACTACTACTGACTGATTGAGAATGTTTTTTATTATAAGCCAATTATAATAATATACTTTATTATCATATAGCAGCCAATTCTTCTCATAAATAATTCAAACTTTGTATGTTTTATTTGCAAATCAGTTAAAATTTGTAACTTTTGCACATTGTCATTTTACTTAAATTTATAACAGTTTAACGGTTAATTTTCATAATTATATTTTGATCATAAGAAGAGTGAGTGACTGGAAGGGGTGGGAGGGTGAAGGAAGTTTGAACAGAGATATATATGGATAAAAATATGACTTTATTCATAATAAAAAATCAAAAACAAAACAAAAAAGCACAAAAAAACAAAATAAAAATTAGAAGCCTTTAGAGAAAACCTGGAAATCTCCAAATAAAAATTTCTAAAATAAATGTGAATTATCATGCCTACAATGTAAAATTCCAAAGAACAGTAGTAATATTTTCTGAAGCTTTTCTTTAAAGTTTTTTTTAATTATATAGTTATGTTTATGGTAATGTGTACAGTGATTCAATATTTGTAATAAAATTGCTTATGAATACAATTTGAACTCTATAAAAAATTTGAAAAGAATGGTGGAACTATAAAGAATCAAAAGCTCAGAATATTGCAAAGAAAAATGGTCAGTATTAATATGGCTGTAATTAATCCTCTATTCCTCTTTTTATTTTGTGTCTTTGGGATCATTTATACAAATATAGACCCAGGAGCAAGGCAGCAAGCCAGGGCCTCTAGACAATAGCAGAAATAGGAAATTATTACCAGAATGTAACACTGGATTTTTTCAACTGTCAGCAGTAAAAGAAATAAATATAAAAACACTTAAAATAGAATTTAGACTTTTTTTTCAAAAATAAAATACTCTTACAAAAAGAGAGACTATAAAGGATGTCTTTAAATCATTTAGAAAAAATTAGCTATTATCACCAGAGAGCAAATTGGTATCACAAAGCACCATGTTTCTTTTGGTGGGCCTCTGTGCCTCACAGATGTAGAGGGAGGATGTATAGTTTCCTGGGTTCTCTGACCAATAGGTGTGGGAATCTTCCAGGCAGGAGCTTGCTAGGCTTCATAGCATGGGTGAATTGTAGATTCCATACCAGAGAGGCAAAGGGCAATTGACACTGAGCTTCATGCCTTATGACAATTGGCTCGAATGGGAAGAAGACAAGAAGTTCCTGGTTGGATACAGAAAATCTGGTCATTTCTCACCTACTTTATGACTATACTACTATTCATTAACTATATTCTAGAGTAGTAACTGTAAGTACAGCACAGAAGGTGTCCTGGAAGCTTCAATTGAGTGAAGGCAGCACATACCTCAGTTAGACATGGGGATCACAGAGCTAAATCAGGTGCAGACTCTAGCATGTAAACACAATAGTAGAAAAATGGGAGGACACTGGTGATCTACATGACAATATGGTACACTAAACTATAGAGGAAAAAAACGCCCTTGTGCACACAGTTCAGCCTTGGAGAATCCAGGATAGTTAAAAACACATGTAAATCTTCAATGGAACAAGGTACTTAGCTGTTTTCTTGGAATGCTGGGAGAAAATGTAGTTTACAACTCGGTAACTCATCACTACCTGTGGAGCCAGTCCTTGCCTATATCTTCTAGGATTTATGTTTTACTTATTCTAGGCCCTTTTCACTTAAAACTTAGAGCATTGCCTCTTAGCCATAAAACTCATCTTTGTGAGAGATGTCATTTGTACAACAGCCTAAGTGACTTTTATGAATCTTAGCACCTGGTCAAACCTGTGGACATTGTGTTTACTTCAGTCAATCTACCTTGGCCCTAAATCTTGGACACTATCTCTGAGTCAACAGTACCCATCTTTGTGAAAGATGCTAGATATATTTTTTAAAGATTCTCAATGTGCCATTCAGTTTGTGGCACACACCTTCAATCCCAGTGCTCAATAGGCAGAGGAGGCAAATCTCTGTGAATTTGATGCCAATATGGTCTACAGAGTGAGTTCCAGGACAACCTGGGTTGTTACACAAATAAACTCCATCTCAAAAATTTAAAAAATTGGATCTTATGTAAACATATTTTAAAACTGATGTGCACTTGGGACTAAGTTTATTGTTATTAGAAGAACTCTTTTTTCCAAAATTGTAATGTGCTTAAATATGGCTACAGAAAAGTGATCTAGAAGTGTTGGCCCAACACCAGCTACAAAAGTCAGGCTGCTCTAAGTTTTGTTCTTCCCTCCTCCTTGCTGTTGAATAATCCTATGTACACTGTGAAGATGTGCCTTTGCCAAGATACCTTCTAAATGGTTTAATAAAGAGGTGAAAGGTCAATAGCTAGTCAGGAAGAGTTTAAGTCAGACTTCTGGACAGAGAGAGAGCTCTGGGAAAAATGAAGGGTTTTGCCAGCCTGATTCAAAGAAGTGAGACTTGCAGGGGAAGAGGTAAAAGTTATGAGCCACATACAGCACATAGATTAATAGAAAGAGGTCAAGTCAAGGAATAATAGCAATTATTACTAATTAATAGCAATACAAGAAAGCCTAAGCTAAGGCCAAGCTTTCATAATTAATAAAAAGAAAATATATAAAAGAATATTTGTAGATAACAGGACACGGAGAATGAGGAAAAAAGCAAAATATTTTCTTCTGTTACTACTTATTTAACAGAATAAGGCCAAAATGGTAAATTTAATGATGGATCTAGAGAGATGACTCAACAGGTAAACACTGCCTGCTGCTCTTAAGGAACTTACTTCAAAGTAAGCAACTACATGAAAAGCCATATATGACCACAAACTTGCCACCCCAGTACCATAGAAGATATAATGGAGGTAAGAGAATATCTAGGTTTGTTTGTTATGGACCACAGACCTAGCTCCAAGTTCAGCAGTAGACATTTTCTCAAAGAAATAATGTAGAGTGAAAGTTTTGGATAGCCTCCTTTAACCTCCACCTGAACAAGCAGAGGTACACACCTTCATAAGCACCAATTTGCATACACACACACAACTCTGATTGAAAAGAAGTAATAAAGATGTCTGTGCTCTAAGATGACATCATTGTCTATATAGAAAATAAGTAACAAACTAGAGAAAAATATGATAAAATCACAAAATACATATTGAGATTTTTTACTGCTTCACTGGCTCATTGAATCTGTAAATTGGTTTTCAGAATTCTACTGTTCCACAACATAATGATTTTATAACATCTATTACAGTGTGATAAAAATCTCAATTTATATTTCAATTCATATAATATGTTTAGATTGTTTATATAATGTTTTAAATTTTTTAAAATTTTGTTTGAGTATTTTACCTGAATGTGTGTATTCCCACCATGTGCATGATGTACATATAGAAATATATGTAGAGGCCAGAAGTGGGCATAAGTATCACTAGAAATAGAATAACAAATACATGTAAAGTTATCAAGGCTTCACTACTCAATGAGAAGACTGAAAAGCCATCTAAAACAAGAATTAAATCTTATTGTTCATTAAATTTCTACTATTAGAACTAGGGATTCACCATTTACTTATGGTCATAATATATCCATATTGAATCTTCTTTTAAATTTTCATCTCTTTTATTGAGCAATTCAAATATAAAAATTACTAAAATTACATTTCTAACTAGAAATATCAGATTATAAAAGTTAGATAATTCACTGATTCCACAGAATTTGAAAGAAGAGAAATTGTCACAGTGTGCTTAATTTTTTGCATTGCACACATGAAAGAGTTTATTACTGAAAAAAATTGAAGTTGAATATATCTGAAGTATTTTTCTTTATGTTCCATGCTTTAAAAAAAGATCAAACTCTGTTATAGAAGAAAAATAGACTGAATTTTCTTTTTGATAGAATCAGTACTAAGAATTAATTCTACTCAAAATTTATTATGAGCATACCTGATTCAAAGCTTTATTTTCACACCTGTTTTAAAGTTACATTTAGCAAAATTTCATAAAAAATAGTAATGAGAGTGTAAGAGTGCACATTCTTGAGGAAATGTACCTTCCTGAACATAAGAATTCCATCAGATTTGTTTATGTGTTCTTCAAAAAAATACACAGTATCCATGTATAGTTGCTTGTATTTGTTGAAAAAATAAATAAATGAATGAATCCTCACTTTGTAAAAAACAAAACAAAACAAAAACCATCTGTCAACCCTGAGTTTTCCAATTTTGCTGTAATTTAGGTAAATACACATAAGGTAAAATTAACTAAAAAACATTTTAAATGTGCAATAGTATATAACACATTTAGTATTCTTTAATATTAAATAATACTAGTATTAGTATATTCAACTATATTGTATAATTATCATTACATTGTACTTTTACAACATTTTCCACATATCTTAAGGGAGCCTATAACCACTTCATTCAATCAGTCTTCATTCTCTCTATTTTTAGTCTCTGGATCCACCAATCTATCTCTATCTTTGTGCTTTTACCTGCTCAGGAAGTTTCTTGTTAATGGAGCCATTGAATCACTGTATTGTCGTACTCTATGCTTCTGAAACAGGAAAGACTAAAAAGCTAAAATCCTCTTTCTTTCTGCTTTGATCTACTAAAAGATGTGGTTTGTTCTAGCTTGATCATTAAATGCTTAATATGGAAAGCTGTTACAGCTTATATGTGAGAGAAAAGCCTGTAGTTTGTTGAAGAGATGCATGCCTATGTGTGAAAAGTATCCACTTATAATTATTCATTGCATAGAACAGATTTCAAGTATGTTAAATAAATGCATATGAATTCACTATTATTTTCAACTGCTGAAGTGAGCACTGCAGTTTACTTACTTTTATGCTTCATTTGGCTGTAATCTTGCAACAAAGCCCAGGTTTGTTTTTATCTACTGCTTTGCACCTACTACTTTGCTTAATGATAATTCTTCAATTTATTCATCAACCCATTTGATCAGAAACCCCCAATAAATTCAAGGTCCATAACCCACAACCCAAGCATAGAAACAAACAAAGCTGACTGAGTCATAGACAATTGAAGGGAACTCTGCAGCAGGCCAGACAGGGAGACAAACCGCAATGAGAACAGGATAAAAATTCAATTACTTTTGACTTTGTCACCCTCGATTGGACTAGAGGAGTGTGATTCAGACAGTTCATTGTTAGAATACCTAAAACATATTCCAACTTGGGACAAAATTTACACACAATAATTTTTCCCTCTCCAGAATTCTAGGTTACAATTCTTTCAGTTCCAAATGCATGAAGAAACATAAAGTATGATTCCTGAGTGTCCCTCTTAAAGTCTTTCTGATTACTTAGCTGGGGTTATGGACTATAGCCTGATTATCCTTTGCTTTATGTCTAATATCCACTTCTGACTGAGTGAGTACATACTGTGTTTGTGTTAGGAACACAAAAGTATTTCCTTAGGACAAGGAAATAGATAAGATTTCCTGTGTAAACTGGGAGCATCAATGGGGCAGGATGGACGATAAGAATGAGAAACACAATGGCTGAGTTGAGTGAGGTAAAGGAAAGGAATATCTTGATAGAGAAAGACATTATGAGGTGAAGGAGAAACTTGTTGCAAAAAAAATACTGAAGAATTCACAAAGATGACCCTCCTGCTGTGACTTCCAGCAATAGTGAACAGGGTGCCTAAACTTAACTTTTCCTATAATCCAATTGATGACCATTCTAATTGTCAGCAACTAATGGGAGCAGATGCAGAAATCTACAGCTAAGCACTGGACCAAGTTCCTAGAGTCAAATCAAAGACAGGAAAGATGGGTTATATGAGCAAGTGGGGGGAGGTCAAGATCATGATGGAGCAACCCACAAAGACACCTGACTCAGCTAGTTGGAGCACATGGACTCTGGATTGACAGCCCAGAAACCTATAAGTGACAGAACTCGGTCCCTGAATGTGGATGACAGTTGTGTGGTTTGGACAGTTGGTAGAGGCCACTGGTGGTAGGACCAGAATTTATTCTTAGTGCATGAACTTACATTTTGGAGCCTATTTTCTATGAAGGGATATCTTGATGCAGGAGGGAGGGGCTTAGTTCTCCCTCAACTTCATAAGTCAGTCTTTGTTGACTCCATATGGGAGGCCTTACCCTCTCTAAGGAGTGGATGGGTGTAAGAGTAGTGGGAGATGTGGGGAAGGGGGAGTTGGAGTAGGAAAAGGACAGGGAACCTTGGTTGGTATGTAAAATGAAAACTAAAAAAACTTAAAACTTAATGTGTGAATACTTAATAACTCCTTTACAATGTACATGTGACCAGGCGAGTGGGTTCTATAAAAGGCCGAGAGTCTAGTATGGTCTCTCACCAATAGCATTGAGGTCAGCAGGCCGTAAAGCTCATGTGACAGTTCCCCTATGGGTAGGTTCTTTTAACTGGGAGCTAAAGATACTAGGACTTTAGATAAAGGACTAGGGAGAGATAGTCTTGGGGTATTTGGTTAAGGTTGGCCTCTGTAGCAAATGGTGAGTCAGCTTTGCCTCCGCAGATAGCAAAGAATTCACCGGGTCATTAAAAACATCCATCCTCACCCTTCTGATAGGAAAACAAGGAATTCCTCCTTTGGGGAGAGGCCCCTGCATGATTAACATTGTTGTTCCTACTGCTCTGTGGGCACAAGGACATTTGTGGCTCTAACAGAAAATGAACATTCCTCTGCATGGACTATTTGAGTCCCTGTCTTGGTATCTTTGATGATGGAATATAGTTTGTATACTGAAGTAATTTCTTTCCTTCCAAAGTTGAAAAATATCAATGTTTTTCTGAGCACTAAAAAGGAAAATAAAATAAAAAAATAATAACTAAGAATGTATGGTATTGCTCTTATGTACATGGCCATGGACATGGGGGCTTTGGACTGGAAAAGCTATTGGGTACATAAAATTTAGTGGGACTATTCTGTGATACCCTGGTAGACAAGAATGCTGAGAAAAAAAATGTTTATTATGAATAATGCTAATCAGATTTCAGAAAGAAGGTCCTCAAAGAATCTATCACATGTGTTTGTTGATATTTTGAATTACAAACTTGTAGTTTCTGGTCTACTGGGTCTGAAGAATTATCTGTGATTAATAAGACAACAGCACCACTGATGTGAAATGTCTGCTTTACTGAACAATTGATGCTGGTTATCTGGAACTGAAAAATCAGTGTGATTATTAAGGAATCAGTACCAACAAGGTGAAATCTCAAGCAAGTTTTTCTTGAAGATCATCACACAGCCTGTGGTCTCTGAATGCCAAGTCTGCATCTCACTCAGTATGTCAGCAAACCTAGGTAAATATTGTATAAAGGATCCCATGTAGTGTTGGTTTTGAAGTCATGGGGGGCGTGTCACAAAGAAAGTTGAGCTTGATGATATGTGCCAGGGATGGGGTTTCCCCTAGTAAAGGACAAAAGAGCTGAAGAAGCTGCTTTGTTGTCCTGAAGCACCTGGATTAAAGGCATCCTGGAGAGTAGCTTAGACCTGGGGAGATTTATATGTGTTGTTTGCCTTTCCTATTCTGGTGGGCTTTAATTTTCTTTTCTTTGTATGCACTGAGAAGAAGACAAGAACTATATTGCTGAGAGGACAAATGATAAAATTGCAGTGTTGCTCCAAATTATTGCTTATCATAAAATATATACCTCAAGACTCAAAACCCAGCAATACTTGACAGTCTCAGTGTTAAAAATATTTTGTTAATTCGTATTTATTGGGTGTTCACCCCCAAACAACTCACACACCCATACACACACACATACACACACACACACACACACACACACACACACACACACATACACACAAACTGTTCATGTGTGAATATTGAAAATCAGAAGACCAGGTTTTGTTATTTCTTTTCTTCCATCATGGATTCTCGGGATAAAACTTAGGTCATCAAGTTTGCATTGTAAGTAATTTTGCCTACTGAATCCTCTAGATTGTCACCAGGATTGTCTTTCTCCATGTGGACATGCTGCAGATAATTAAATTTTTAAAAATCTGAAGGAAAATCTCAGACAATTCAATTGAAATTTTACTCACAGTACTCTCTTCCTATCTCAACACACACATGAACACACAGGTATGCACACACACAGGCCCAAGCATTTCTCATTCACAATCAAATGGAAACTTTCATACTATTTTTTTCATTCTTCTTGGAAACAACCTAGATGCCCCTCAACTGAAGAATGGATTAACAAACTGTGGTACATCTACACAATGGAGTACTACTCAGCAGTAAGAAAAAATGATATCCTAAAATTTGCAGGCAAATGGATGGATTTGGAGAATATCCTCCTGAGCGAGGTATCACAAACTCAGAAACATAAGCAGGGGACGTACTCACTCATTAGTGGACTCTAAACAAACAAACAAACAAACAAGAAAAAAGCAAAGCATGCCCAAGCTGCAGACCACAACCACTGAACAGTTTTGGATCAGAAACACCCTGGACTGACTCTTTGGATCCTACTCTCCCTAGAGAAACACCTGACTCAGTCTTGAGGTTGGGAGGAGAAAACTGGATCTGCCAGGAGTGGAGACTGAACTAAGCAAAATTGGGACAGTGGGACCATGGGACTGCCTGTTGCCTGCCCAGGGAAGGGATGAGGAGTTATGGAGAAGAAAGAATTACCTGATGTGATGGGAGGGGGAAGGGACCTTGAATAAGGATATACAAGGATAGAAAGGGTGGCTTCTTTGTTGTTAATAATAATAATAATAATAATAATAATAATAACAATAAAAAGAAATTCTCTCCTTTATTATAATAATAATAATAAAACAACCCAAGTAAAGTCTACAACTTTTCTCTTAACCCTAAAAACATCTGCATTTATTATAAACCCCAGTCCTTTATTTATTTGCAAAATTCATTGGAGCTAACAATCTGGGATGGCAGCTGATTGCTCTCTGAGCAAATGTAATGTAGGTCATATATGCCTTCTCCAGTTTTCTGTGCTCCAGTTTTATAATATCCACCTGGGATATAAAGAACAGGGATTAGCACAGACTATATTTTTAATTAAAGTATTCCAAAGTAGGTCACTTATCAATTCTACTTAATTGATAAATGATCCATAAAGAATACTAAAGCCAGGGTGCTTTTGAAGAGAGTTGTACCAGTTCCCATATATATTACACATTTCAATATGCTAGCAAGGACATTCATTTTAGTCTAGTGACTGTCTTTATTCATAATATCATCCCAGTTATTTTTCTTTCCTTCCATATCTATGCAGAACTTAAAACCTGATGGACTGGAGAGATGGCTCAGCAGCTAAGATCACTGGCTGTTCTTCCAGAGATTTTATTATTACTGAGTTGTGGGCATGTCCCTACAATGTCAAATAAGGCTCCATTTTATAACATAGAACTAGTGCATTTTCTTTATTAATTTTCCCAATTTTATTTCACTTCATTAAGAACATTAAGCATAGAATCTATTCTCTTAAAATGCTTTATTTATTCTACACCATTATTACCAACAGACACATTATGATGCACCACATTCCCAGGATTTACTGTTCTTTTTTCACATTGTATTTATGTTTAATTCCTGTTTTTGCTCCTCACTGGCCAGTTTCGAGAAATCACCAATTGTCTTCTTTGCTTTTATTAGGTTTATTTTTTTGACATACAATGTAAAATGAAATGGAAGTATTTTTCAATCTGATTGTTAAATAACATTTTATATTTTCTTTAATACATATACACAGAGACATAAAACACTTTTAATATATATATTCTTTAGTACACATATACAGAAAAATACATCTATATATGTATACACATACATACAAATATATGTATATTTTACATCTATATATAGAGAGATGCATGTATTTACAAAGAAAGCATCTATACACACACACACACACTAAACCACTATATTGTTGGGTTTTTTTCTAGACAAGTATTTCTGTGTAACAAATCTGGCTGTCTTGGTACTTACTTTATAAACCAGGCTAGCCTCATACTCACAGAGATCCACCTGCCTCTGCCTCTTGAGTGCTGGGACTTGTGGAGTGTGCCACCACCTCCTGGCTAATATAGAAGGGTTGGCATGTCCCTACCTTCTTTTCCCAATATAGGTCCCCAAAAGAAAAAGAGACCTATTTGGAAAAGATGTACTTAGAAAATGTCACCCAATTTTTCTCAAAGAAAGAAAGAGAGTGAACAGACTTCTTGCCAGTCATCAAAATCTCATGCCAGACCAGAAGGATGCATGCAACTCCTTTAGCAAGCTCTTTAAACAGAAGTCCAGTGGTTGGTGAATTCCCAGGAGCTCAGGTAATCTGTCTCTCTGGATTCCCCTGTCATGACCTTGACCCTTTGCCTCATATAATCATTTCTCTCTCTGGTTTCACCATGACTTCCAGAGCTTGGCCCAGTGCTTGGCTGTAGATCACTGCCTCTGCTTCCATTAGTTACTGAATTAATGCTCTCTGATCACAATGAGGATAGTCACCAATCTGATTGCACGAGATGCCAGCCAATTTAGGAACCCTCTCCATTATTGCTAGGAGTCTTATCTGGCAGTTTGTAAGTAAATAAAAAAAATCAATAAAAAATAAAAAAAGAAGTAGAGTGGATCAGAATATGGGAAAAGAATTAATGAGATTCTGTCAATAGATCCTTCACTCATTAAACAAGACTTCTTCAGAAACTGACTTGCTTTTGCTTGACCAAGAAATAGATATGTAGCACATTTACAGTTTACTGTCAAATGGTTAGGGGAAGTTAAAGGCTTATGTATATATTATTGTGCAAGATATATATTTCCTAAGGAATATACATATTCCCTAAGGAAAGCTAATATAAACATTTACATATAAAACTAAATCAACATAGAAGATAATTAACAGATGAAGATTAGTCTATGTTTAAGACTTGACTTAACAAACTTCAACATTTTAGAAAGGGGAAACAAAGACTTTACATATTATTACAGAAAAAATGCTACGTTTGAAGAAAAATTAACTGAACCATTCTTTAACTCAAGTTATACATTTTGGTTATTATGAATACTGCTGCAATCTACAGGGAAATGTTTTATAATCTGATTTGTTTTTTGATTTAAAAATCTAGAAAAGGAAATGTAAATAAAATGAAATTAGTTCTGATTTTAATTCTATGAAGAATATCTTGAAGCATATATTCTACATGACTGCTTTCCATAACATCTGCACTAGAGGGCTTTCTCACCAGCAGCTTATAGGAGTACCAGTTACTCTGCTATTATCTGTTTTATAACAGCATATACATATATATATATATGGATAGTACATATATTTTATAAATATATACTCAGACATACTTATATACTTATATAATTTTATACTTAGATGTAATCTATCTAGATAATCTATAGTAAATTTTTGTTCATTATCTGCTTATTCTAGATAATGTTATTTGAATGAATGTTTTCAGGAATGACTATTTGGTATTAGATAACCAATCAGTTTGCTTGTACCTGGGAAAGTTGTTAAGGTGAGATCTATTGGAATTTTCTAATGCATTTCCCTAATTATTAGTGATGTTGAGCATCCTTCACTACAGCTGCTATTCTCCTGTATTGTCTTTTTTGTAAAAATACACATTCAAATCTTTAGACCATTTTATTAATTGCTTTGTACTGCACTGAAGTAGTTTCTTTCAGATTAATCCTGTTCTGGGCACATGATTTCAAATGCTTCTTTTCACTCAGAAGATTACTTTTAAAATCATCTCACCTATAGAGAAAATTTAGTTTACAAAATGTGTTAAAGACTTAAACATAACATGTGAAACTCTAAAACTACTAGAAGATAACCAATTTGTTTTTCTGAAAGGCATAAAATTTCAGTGCATTACTGAAGAATTATCAAATAGGTCCATATTTTGGTTTGAACAAAATTAAGTGTTGCTTTCAATAATATTTAAATAAAAATAACATTATTACTGATATGTTTCTGATATACTTAAATTAATATATAAAACAAATACTTCTCAGTAATTGGCCTTTTGAGATTTACACAGTAATTGCTAGATAAAAAATTATACTTCTATAGATCAAATATCAGCCTAATCTTTCTTTCTTTCTCTGCTTCTCAGTAATATTAGAGTAATTTGAAGTCTCAAGATTCCAAAAGAGAAACTATGCTTCTCATTGGGCATTATGTCTATTGCATTTGTAAAATGCTTATTGAAAGTTAATTGAATGGTCATAACATCAAAAAAATTACCCTTTCCTTCTATCTATTTTTATTTATTATATGATAATTATATCATTCTCTTCTTTCCTCTGTCTAAACCCTACCAGACTATCCCCATGTTCTTTCTAATATTCATGGCCTCTTTTTGTTTGATTATTGCTACACATGCTAAACACATATACACGTATATATTTTGGAAGATATATAATACTATAAATGTACATAATATGTTTATCTTGATAATTTACAATGAATATACAACCCATGTTAACCTGTTTCTTTTTATTCACATTTTTCCGTGGGGCTTTTAACCATTCTTATATTCTGTATAATCTACTTTCCTGCTTCCTCTGTGTGTGTCTGCATGACTGACTGACCTCTGGCATCTCCCTGTCTTTCTGCCTTGTTCTCTCTTCAACTTACATTTTTCCTGTTACTGATTCTCCCTGGCCTCCAGCTCCATATATCTCTCTACTGTCTAGCAACTGTCACTTCAGCTTTTTATTAGACCAATTAGTTGCTTTAGGCAGGCAAAGCAATACATCTCTTCATTGTTAAAACATTTGCAACATAAATAAAAGTAACAGAGCTTAGCATCATTAAATATGTATTTCATTCCACAATAGAAAAGTGTGTATTTTCCAAAATTGTATAAAAGTTATCATAAAATGTACTTAAATTTCAATGTTTCATGTA
The DNA here is from genome assembly GCA_004025045.1 of Sigmodon hispidus. Taxonomy (NCBI): domain Eukaryota; kingdom Metazoa; phylum Chordata; class Mammalia; order Rodentia; family Cricetidae; genus Sigmodon; species Sigmodon hispidus. Next base: position 20,587 of record PVIH01024196.1, read on the forward strand.
CGTTTTAAAAATGTTTTTAAACAGTAAAAGTATTTTTTTATTTCATTTTTACTTTTTGAATTTTAGATCTTTGTTTATATTTTAATATAGGTTAACTATTAATCAATATATTCAGGTTACAGTTTCTGCTCTAAGATCTATTTTTAGTTTGTCCTCCTGTTATGGGGAACCCATCAAAGAAGGCCACTCAGGAACAGTCTATAGCCATTGAAAATCTTTATTCAGGCCAGCTAAGACTATGTTTAGGTATTAGGGAACCAAGTATAGCCTTGAGCATTTAAAAGAACAGGACTGAAAGAGCAGGAAGAAGGGAAGCTGAAGGCCTCCTGGATGCTGGTCCTAGGGTTTGGATTGTGTGCCGCAGTCTGAATGAGTCTCCAGGAAGAACCTGGAACATCACTATCTGCCTGGAGAGACCACCTGACAGACAGAGAGACTGCCTCCATTCCAAACAACATGGTCGCACTGGCTTTCACCTATGGCACGCTGGATACTTTTGTTATCATGTGTGGTCATGTGGAATTCTGTACAATGCACTATCTATCTTTCTCTGTGTCTCAGCTGAAGAAGGAATAAAAGATATTTTTTTTTTTGTGAAAAAGAAGAACAGAATTTTAGAGGCAAAAGCATAACCTATTATCTTGTTCTTTAGTTGCATAATGCAATTTTGCACAAGCAAGTCATTTAACAGCTAAAATGAGCACTTAGCTAAATGAGGAGGTTTACACAAGCAGGCAGTTTAGCTGGCCAAGATAAATTAGCTAGAGCATCTTGACCTTGGGTTCCCAAAATAAAGATGGGTAATTTTCTTTTTTTTTTAACATATTCCTTTTTTTTTTTTTGCTAAATTCTTCTTTTTTTAAAAAGAATCAATATCAACCATTATATAAAAAAATAGTAAAACATTCAGAATAGATATTAAAAAACCCACACAGTAATAAAATTTCTCTTTTCTGTAAAATACATGAAACATATCTATATCTATATCTCTATATATAAATAATTTGCTGATTTTACATCATGTACTCCATCAAACTCAATATCAGTACTCTCATATTCATACCCACTCTTATGATATCTTCGTTCATCTACAAAAAAAGCCCATTCATGCTGCACAGGGCATATTCTCACTCATTAATGGAATTTAAAAAAAAAGATGTAATTTTATACAAGACTTCAAGGATAACCATAGCTAAATGACATAGTGCTTCACTTCTGCATTGAAGGCCTCTGGCAGGGGTGTAGGTGAGGAAGGACTTACTCTTTTCAAGGGTCTGGCCACAGGGAGTTTAATTATGCACCAGTAAGTAAAAGATGGGTAATTTTCTACATTTCTTTCTATCAAAAAATGTCATTTTTTAGTCAAACTTAAAATGACCTCTACAAGAAACTAACTGAAGGACTTTCTTGAATTGTAATGCTCCTTCCCCTGCCACCCTGTCTACAGCATTTCTGTGTGTCCTTAGAACACAGATAGGTATTGAAGAAATAATAATAAAATCAAAAAGATAAAATATAAACAAATCAGAATAGAACAAAAGAAATATAGCCAAAGAAAAAGCCCAAGAAATATACAGATGCAGAGACACACACAGTCTTACACACAAGAGGCCTATAAAACCACAAATCTGGAAGTCATTATATAAACACAAAGTACATGTAAGATTTTTAAAAAGAAGAAGAATCCCTGATACCTTATGAGACAAATAGCCTTCAAAAATAGCACTGAGTTTCTTTTGCATTGGTCATTTACTGTTAATCATGGGTTACAAGAATGGTTTGAGGTTCCACTTCTGGGACCGGGTGCTGTCTGCAGAGTCCCAGCACACTCTGGAGCAGGGGCAGGTAAAGTCTGCCTCTCACCATACCCACAGCTGCTGCTGAGGGAATTTGCATGGCTACTCACCTTGACCTCGAACTGAGCAAACAGATAACTTCTGGGGTCTCTGAAGGACAGACTCAGACCCTGCCCAGAGAGGTGACAGGAGGCACACAAGTCCGAGTGCCACAACTGTCCAGGAGCCATCTAATCATGAACCACTGAAGCCATGGGCAAATGCCAGTGCAAAAAATTACATAATAATACAAAGAACAACATGGTAACTCCAGAAGAGAGTGATGATCTTACAAATACAAGACCTGAACTGAGCAATGAAGAGGAAACAGAAGGAAGCAACAGCAAAAATTCCTTTTTGATGATCATCGAAGCTCTCAAAGAAGATATGAAAAATAGCCTTAAAGAAATAGAAGAAAATACAAACAAAAAAATGGAAGAGATGAACAAATCTATGAAAGAAACATGCCAGGAACTAAAAGATAAAATGGAAGCAATAAAAAAGGCACAAAATGAGGCAAAGATGGAAATAGAAAACCTGAAGAAAAAAGCTGGAACCACAGAAACAAGCATAACAAACAGAGTTCAAGAAATGGAAGAGAGAATCTCTGAGGTGGAAGACTCAGTAGCTCAAATAGATATATCAATCAAAGAAAATAGTAAAACTAAAAAAGCCATAACTCAAAATGTTCAGGAAATCTGGGATACCATGAAAAGACCTAATTTGAGAATAATAGGAATAGAAGAAGGAGAAGAATACCAGCTCAAAGGCACAGATAATGTTTTCAATAAAATCATAGAAGAAAACTTCCCTAACCTGAAGAAGGAAATGCCTATAAAGATACA